>JARYGA010031931.1:0-46129 GCA_030545235.1 Helianthus tuberosus
TGGCTCCGACTCGTGTATAGTGTAACCTTTGATTATTTCCGCACTTTTGAACTTTTTAAGAGATTATCTTAGTTAGTGTAGTAGGCCCCTCTTTTGAAGGTGACGTTACCCTCAACCCAGTAGTTTGAGTCAGCAAGGATACAATCCTAAAGGGTCGGATTATTGAAATATAATTAATTAAGTTATTAATGCATATTATGGTAGGCCCCTCTTTTGAAGGTGACGTTACCCTCGGTTAAGTAGTCTGAGTCAGCAGGGATACAGTCCTAAGTAGTCGGGTTAAAGTATTAATAGTAGCTTACATATGAGGGGATCAAATAGTTTGGACCCCCGCCATCCAATACCGGTGGGTATTGAAGGAGGTCTTACTAAATTTGACCCAGGTCCTTGCAGGATCTGTACACTGAACAAGGCAAGACTCTTACCAAACCGTTCCCTTAACCCCCGACCAGGTAGCCAACATACCTCCATATAGACCGTGGAGATATGAATGGTGAAAATCTTTTATTTTATATAGACAGTAAAATAATGCCAAGACACCACGGACAAACGATAAGGAAGAATCACCTTCAACATAAGAAGCTAGTTATTAAAGTCATTAATACATAACCAAGTAAAAAGTGCGAAAAGATTAAAAATAAAAAATATTATACTAGACACTTGTCTTCACCAAGTGATGTAAGAGACTTAGGCAAACATGGCCTTTGATTGTCAAGAACTCTTACGATCAATCTTGGATCCCGAGACGACTCACACACTCTATGATGGACAATGGATGATGGTGGTGGATGATGGTGTTGTGATGGTGGTGGGTGAAGTGTGAGAGATGTGGTGTGCCAAGGGATGGTTTGCAAATGAGCCAAACACCCCTATTTATAGGCTGAACAGTAGCTCGGACATGGCCCTGTGTCCATTGGGCACGGCCCCGTGTCCATCCTCCTTCTCTGTCTTCATTAATTGCAGTTTGTCTGCATTAGTTGACCATGCCCCCGTGTCCGCTGGGCACACCCCCGTGTGCAGAAGCATATATATACTATCAAGATTTGCCTGGATTCTGCGAATCTTATAGTTGACCACGGCCCCGTATCCGCTGAGCACGGCCCCGTGGTGGGTGATAGAAGCTTCTATAGCTTTGTCTTTTATGCTGGCACTTGGGCACGCCCCTGTGTTCACTGAGCACGGGGAGTGTTCAGCCTTCTGTCTTCTTGATTTTGCTTGGGAAGATGCTGTCGGGGGGTCGGGCATGCCACGTTTGTTCCTTTTCTTGTATTTATGTTAGATTTAGCTGCCTTTTTGCTTCTTTTGTTAATTTGAGCTCATTTAATCCTGAAAATACAAAAGGAAGACAAAAACACACTTTTTCCAACATTAGTACTAAAAAAGGGTTAGTTTTATGCCACAATTGATGTAATTTATATGTTGCATTTTGTGCACATCAAATACCCCCACACTTGAATCTTTGCTTGTCCTCAAGCAAAACTCTTTATAATGCGGCTTTACACTCCCAAATGGAATGGGTAGAAGAGAAGGTTTTTGGGCTTGTCATAGAGTGTCGGTATTTCCAAGATTCTTTATTAAGTTTTATTTTTATTTATTTACAATCCTATTCGTCATGATTTATTTAAAACATTACATAAGATAAATTAGTTATTAGGGCATAACATGCCTTTTTTTTTAAATTCCACTTATATACAAGTTCACATACCTCACGGGGGATCACTCAACACTCGGCCGAAGATGTATTTTAGTGAATCACTCGAGAGCGGCATGGAACTTACTCCTACCATAGGCTTGCCAAGCAATCAATCCTCCTCCTTTTTAACTATATACCTTTGTAAATATCAAGAGGACTTTTGGGTGAAGGGTTAGGCTTGGGTTAAAGGTAGGTGGTTGGGTTAGTGGTTAGTAAAAGGGCGAAAGGGGTAAAAAGCGTCGGTTTTCGTAAGACTTTTTATTTTTGCAATTTTTATTTTGATGAAGCCATTATTGAAACAAAGTTATTTTGGATGAACTTGTTTGTTTATTTCTCTTTTGCTTCATCATCAACATTTTTTCTTTTTTTTTTGAAAAGTCATACGAAAAACCGAGCTTGTTACTAAAACAAAGGGTTTAAAATAAAAAGGGTTTTGGTGGGTAAAAAGGGTGTTTGTTTTTGGGTTAAGAAATGAAAAGGTTTAGGCTCAAAGGGGTTAACTAGGGGGATTTTGGGTAGGTGGTAAAAAAAAGAAAAATAATGGTGTAGAAATAAAAAGGGTTAGTCCTAATGCCTCCATCATTTACTTACTCGAGTTTAAGTTGGTAAGGACCGGGAATGTATCGTCGTGGCAAGTTCTAGAGTTGTAAGAACCAAGCGGCTATTCACACAAGAAACGAAAAATTAGCATTTAGTTTAAAGATATGTATTTGTATGCTCAATAAAGGCTCAAAACTCACTTTTGTGGGTGTTAGGATTGAACCCTACCAGAGGAACATATAATTAAAGCCAAAACTGGATCAGAGCAGTGGATCCAGAATAAGCAGATGTTACATACAAGCCTCTCCCCTTGAAAGTGATTTCAACATCTGCTGACCTCCTATCTACTGATCCTGCAAACTGCTGACCCACAACTGTTGTTCAAGTAAAGACTTGATGAAAGACTAAAGCTCTGCTGTTCAATCTACTACCTTGGTTCAAGCACTGCTGATCCGGACAAGTACTGCTGGGTTCACAGCAGTGGAAGGATGCAGCAGTTATTTATATGTCTTTTATGTAATGAAATGTAATAGAAGTAGTTAGCATAGCAGTGTTTGTATTGATCAGAGGTTAGAGTTTGTTAGGAGGTTAGATGTCACTTTCATGGTGACGTCAGCTTAGATGCTCAGTGGTTTGCTAGTGCCTATAAATAGAACAGTGCTCTGTACTGTTCTATTAGCTCTTTACACAATCGTCTTCTCTGCACGAACAAACACTGAGCTCTGGCTGAGGGGGAGTTTGCATTCAACATTGCATTGTAATCGTAATTGAAATAAATTCATGTTGGGATTGAACCCTATCAGAGGAACAAATAATTAAAGCCAAAACTGGATCAGAGCAGTGGATCCAGAATAAGCAGATGTTTGCATACAAATCTCTCCCCTTGAAAGTGGTTTCATATCTGCTTACCTCCTATCTGCTGATCTTACTAAGTGCTGACCTACAACTGCTGCCTTGCATCTACTGCCCAATGTCAAAGACTGATGGAAGACCAAAGCTCTGCTGATTCAATCTACTGCCTTGAGTCTAGTACTGCTGATCCGGACAAGCACTGCCGGGTTCACAGCAGTGGAAGGATGCAGCAGCTGTTTAAGTGTCTTTTATGAAATGAAATGTAATAGCAGTAGTTAGTACATCAGTGTTTGTACAGATCAGAGGTTAGAGTTTGTTAGGAGGTTAGATGTCACTTTCATGGTGACGTCAGCTAAGATGCTCAGTGGTTTGCAAGTGCCTATAAATAGTTCAGTACTTTGTACTGTTCTATTAGCTCTTTTGCATTATCGTCTTCTTTGCACGAACAAACTACTGAGCTCTGGCTGAGGGGGAGTTTGCATTCATTCATCAATCATTGTAATCGTTATTGAAATAAATTCAATCTTTCGATTCATTGTGAAAAGATGTTTGATCAAAGTATTACTCTCGTTTGATTGTATGCAAAGTTTATTTTCATCATAATTCCGCTGCACACTCATCCATTTTCATCTTAATTACAAACATAAAATACAATCAGAATCAAACTCAGATCCAACAATTGGTATCAGAGCCTGGACAGTCAAATTTGATTTAACAATCATTTTGACGTAAATAGTTCAGCTCATAACAGTTGATACTGATCGTTTGTTCGTTTGTTGAAAAACAGAGCAAGGATTAATCACCATTAAAGTTGATTCTTCAGTGTCTGTAAAACAACAAGAATGACGTCACAATCTCAGGATGATAAAAACAACATCGGCTCGCTTTTTAAACCACCTATGCTAAAAAGAAATGAGTACAACATCTGGCAGAGGAGGATGGGTCACATCCTCGCTCAACAAAGCACAGGTTGTTGGAGGTCTGTCACCTTTGGTCCCCATGTTCCTTCAGTGCCAAGCGCTGAAGATGCTAAAAAGTTCGTTCCAAAACCAGTTGAAAATTATACCGAAACAAACTTTCAAAAGATCGAACTAGATGCTAAAGCGTTTAGCATCAGCGCTGCCCAATGAGATATATGCTGGACTGTTACACTGTAACAGTGCCAAAGAGTTATGGGATGCACTTAATGAACAGTTTGGGGGAACCGAAGAAGTCATAGAAAACAATAGGGAAATCCTGAACCAACAGTATGAAACATTTTGTCATGTTAGAGGTGAATCACTGACGCAACAATTTGAGCGTTTCAGTTGTCTCATCAGTGAACTGAGGCTTGTTAACACCACTTTTACAAACTCAACTCAAAATAGCAGGTTCCTCAGGTCACTGCCAGAAAAATGGGACACCATAGCTTTTGTCACCCGAAATTCACCTGAATTCAAGGATCTGACCTTGACTCAACTCCATGGTCGACTCCTGACCTACGAAAGGGATATGAACCAGAAAAGGAAGTTACAAGAGTCAGGAAAAGCCGTTGATGATTATACATTCGGTAACACTGCTCTTCTGGGTCAAGAAGAATCTGGGAGCAGTGGTAAGGATCAGGGTTATGATCATTTCATTGACATAACTGCTGGGGCAAATTTTAACAACCCTGATCCTCACTCTGCTAGTTATGCATTCACTGCAAACGAAAACCAGATGTCAGACAATTTATGCTTTGAACTAAATGATTTGCAACATTTTGATCCCACTGACTTAGAGGAAATGGACATCCTGCACCAACTGGCTTTGCTAAGTGTTAGAACTAGCAAATTTTACAAAAGAACAGGGCGAAAATTCCCAGGTTTGCATGGGAATCTAAGGGTTGGGTTGGATAAATCGAAAATCAAGTGCTACAAGTGTAACAGGTTGGGACATTTCACTAGGGAATGTAGGAGTCAAACTACTGGTCCTATAATTACTCATCCTAGCTCAAATCCTAGACCTCAAAACCAAAGCACTGTGCACTATGCCCAGTATGCCCCAGCAGCTCAAGTGAATACTTCTCACTATGCTGCTGCTCTTGTGCCAGTGCACTATGTCCAAACTACTGTTCCACAGATCCAATATGTTTAAACCCCTGCTCCACAGGTACAAGTGCAACCTGCTGCACCTCAAACCACTGCTCCAGCAGCAGTACAACCAGATCAACAAAGCTTTTTTACTAAAGGGTTTGTTGACTGGAGCAGTATGCCTGAAGACCTTAGTGATGAAAATTTTGCACTCTATGCTTCTAATGAATCTTCTCATAATGAGTTTTGTTTGATGACATTAGAGTCAATACAGGAGGGGGTTGAAACTGAAGAGGAACAGCTGAGTATTGAAACAGTGGATGAGGTGACTGAACCAGTGGTTACTGCTGTGGCTGGTGAACTACTGTTGGGAGAAAGTTCAGGTACCCTGATTGAAACACTGACAAACCCATGGTCCGAAGAGGACAAAGAAGAAAAGAAGGAAGAAAATGCTGGTGAAAAGAAGGTGAGAGCTGATGATGAAGAGGATCATCAATGTGATTGTGCAATGATGGCTGTTGCCAAGGTATCTCCTCAAGTTCTAGAAAAACTGTGTTCTGACAATTGCATTATTGCTTTTGCTAACATCAAGGAGGTGAATGAAAACCTTCGGGATAAAATCTTAACTGATGAAGTCAAATTTGAAAGATCTTTAAAAGAACTTAAAAACAAATTGACTGAAAAGGAAAAAGAGATCAGCAGCTTGAAAGAAGAACAAAGCATAACCAAAACTCAACTCCAAACTATGGTAGAAAAATACCAAGTTTGCAAAAAGGAGTTAGAGTCCACCCAGATCACATGTGAGAGATGGGTGGAATCATGCAAAAGGTATGAGGTTATGCTTGAAAAACAGATAAAAAGCAATGTGAAATTTGGTGTTGGTTATAGAAAACATGATGATGAAACCACTGCTTTTTCAAAATCTGTTCAAACCACTGATGCAACCACTGAGTTCATACCCACAAACAAGAATGGCCAGGAAGTGAAAATCACTGACAAACTTTGTAACAAAATCACACTTGACAGACCAATGAGATCCTCTACTTTTGAGGAACTTGAAGACTATCAGTTTAAACCAAAATGGTCTGATGAGTGTGATATTCTTGAAAATTTCAAGCCAATGGACTTTACATCAATTGATGGTGTTAAAGCTCCAAAAGCTAAAGTCATACCTCTCAAGGACATCCTAGCAGTGGTTAAAACCTCTGCTGCAAAGGAGTCTGAAAAGAGAAAGAAGAAAGAAAAATTGATAACTTGTTTTGTGAATTCTGTGAAAAAAGAAATCATCTAACAAAAGATTGTTTCCACTTAAAAGCTTATGATTTAAACAGAACAAGTGTCATTGTTTCAGCTGAAAGTTGCATTGTTTGTGGTAAAACTAACCACAAAACTCAAGCATGTGTGTATCTCAAAAACTTTGATGTGAAAAAGAATGAGTACATTGCTAAAACATCCTTGAGTCCATCATCATCATCAACATCTGTCAAATTCATCAAGAAACAACCACTGTTTGTGCCAGTTCAAACAGCTGTCACAAAACAGCTGAACCAAACATCTGTCAAAAGAGATGTTCAGGTTACTGATGCACCCCCTGCCAATCAGTTCAGAAAAGGCAAGGAAAAACAGTCTTACCAAAGGATTCCACACGTTTATGAAGCCTACAAAAGGCCATCTAAACCTAAAGTGAATAGGCATCCTTTTGGTTATCAGCAGATGATTGGTCAAGACCCACAACAGTGGTTAGAGAAATACTGTCCTAAAACAGTCCAAACCCCTGACCTAACCACTGTCCATCATCCTGCATCCATCCCAGACACTGTTGAGACCCCATCCAAAGCCCTGCTGGCTTTGGAGACCTTAATGAACTAATCCTTTTACTTCATGTGCAGGGAGCTTCTGCATGCTTTGATAGTCTTTGGTATGTAGATAGTGGAGGCTCCAGGCACATGACAGGATGTAAAGCCCTCCTCAAAGACTTTAAAATCCATGGAGGGGGTGATATATCCTTTGGAAATAATAGTAAAGGGAAAGTTCTAGGGTCTGGTACAGTGCAGTCTGGAAATGTAAAATTTGAAAATGTCAATCTGATAGACAATCTAAAATTCAACCTTCTGAGTGTATCACAAATGAGTGACAAAGGGTTTGGGTCATTCTTCACAAAATATTGTTGTAGGATTGTTGGACCAGAAATGGTCAAAAAGATTGAAGCAATAATCAAAACTGGTCACACTAAACTTGTTGCTCAAAGAAGTGGCAATGTTTATGTTGTTGATATGTCAAAAGAGTGTCCCAGAGCTGATGCCTGTCTGTTCTCAGCTGCCTCTAACAAAGAGACAGAACTTTGGCACAGAAGGCTGGGGCACACAAATCTTAAGACAATCACTGAAATTTCAAAAATTGGTTTGGTGAGAGGCCTACCACAAAAATTGTTATCATGTCATGAACATTGCATTTCCTGTTTAAAAGGAAAACAACATAAAAGTTCTTACAAGTCCATTGAAGAGTCCAAAACAACCCAGTGTTTGCAAATGCTACACATGGATTTGTTTGGCCCAGTTCAAGTCATGAGCCTCAAAAAGAAAAGATATTGTTTGGTTATTGTTGATGACTTTTCTAGGTTTACATGGACTTTCTTTTTACACTCAAAAGATGAGACTACAGGCATTTTGCAAGACTTTGTGACACAGGTTGAAAAGCAATTTGACCTTCCAGTGAAAAGCTTCAGGAGTGACAATGGCACAGAATTCAAAAATAAGGAGTTGAATGCCTTCTGTGTGAAGAAAGGGATTGTAAGGCAGTACATCATCCCTAGAACACCAGAGCAAAATGGGGTTGTTGAAAGGAAGAACAGAACTTTGATTGAGGCTGCCAGAACTATGCTTGCAGATTCAAGTTTGCCATTAACTTTTTGGGCAGAGGCAGTAAACACTGCTTGCTATGTCCAGAACAGAGTTTTAATAAACCCTAGGCACAAAAAGACTGCTTATGAAATTCTGTATAAAATCAAACCACTGATATCATATTTCAAGGTGTTTGGCTGCCCATGCTTTATTTTGAACTTAAAAGATTCCATTTCAAAATTTGCAGCCAAAATTGATTGTGGTTATCATCTGGGATACTCAACCACTGCCAAGGCCTACAAAGTGTTCAATACACGGACCAAGGCAGTGGAGGAGACTTTGAATGTTAAGTTCAATGAACTTTCATCAATGAAAATCCCAGCAAACCCTGCAGATCTGTTTGATCTTGAAAAATTTACTTTTGAAAATACTGCTGTCAAGACTAACAGTGCAGGTCAATCAGAGGATACAACACCAGACTATGGGTATGAAATCATCATCCCTCAAAGGTCTGTCACAAAGGGTAAAGCATCAGCTGTTCAAAACAGTTGTCAAAGCTCAACCACTGCTACCTCAATAGTTGTTGACCAAAGTAGCCCATTTACCACTGCTTCCACATCCTCAAACACTGCTGACAAAAGTCTTCAAACAATGGATAAAAGTCAGCAGATGTCCACTTCATTACCTCCTATTCCACCACCTTTTGAAGCCACTGCTGGATCATCAACGTCCCCAGCAGTGGTTAGCTCAGATGATACACATTTGCAGCCTTCACCAACAAATGCCATCATACCATACCAAGGAGATTTAATCTTCTTAAGATCTCATCCACCTGATCAAATCATTGGCAACATAAATGAAGGGGTGCTCACAAGAAGCCAAACCCAAAACATTTGTCTTTTTGCTGGTTTTCTATCACTCCATTAGCCAGTCAAGTACCAAGAGGTACTGAAAGACAACAGCTGGGTAGAAGCCATGCAAGAGGAACTCCAACAGTTTTAAAGACAACAAGTATGGGAGCTTGTACCACTGCTAGAAGAGGTTAGTCCCATTGGCACAAAGTGGGTCTTCAAGAACAAAACTGATGAAAGGGGTATTGTTGTCAAAAATAAAGCCAGGCTTGTGGTTCAAGGTTACAGACAGGAAGAGGGGATTGATTATGATGAAACATTTGCCCCTGTTGCAAGATTGGAAGCCATTAGACTGTTCCTGGCCTTTGCTGTCAACCACAATATGAAGGTGTTTCAAATGGATATCAAAAGTGCTTTCCTCTATGGTACTATTTAAGAAGAGGTATATGTTTGTCAACCTCCAGGTTTTGAGGATCCATTTTATCCAGATCATGTCTACAGGCTAAACAAAGCCTTGTATGGCTTGAAACAAGCACCAAGGGTCTGGTATGAAACTCTTTCCAACTTCCTACTCTCAAATGGTTTCAAAAGAGGTACCATTGATAAAACACTGTTTTTAAAATGGAGAGGGAAGGATTTAATGATTGTCCAGGTTTATGTGGATGACATTATTTTTGGAAGCACATGTAACTCAATGTGTGAAGAGTTTAGAGAACTCATGACAGCTGAGTTTGAAATGAGTGCAATGGGTGAGCTGCAATGCTTTCTTGGTCTCCAAGTTCAGCAAATGCAAAATGGAACTTTCATTCATCAAAGCAAATATGCTACAGAACTTTTGATCAAATTTGATATGAATGATTGTAAACCATGCAGCACACCCATGGCAACAAATAAGCTGGTCATGTCTAATGAAAAAGATGAGCTGATTGACCAAACACTTTATAGAAGCATGATTGGGTCTTTATTGTACCTAACTGCATCTAGACCAGACATCATGTTTGCCACATGTGTCTGTGCAAGAAGTCAATCAGCTCCCAGAAAATCAAATCTCATTACTTTAAAAAGGATCTTCAGATACATAAAAGGTGCTCCCACACTTGGTATTTGGTATCCAGCTAATGGGAATATCAAGCTTTCAGGCTTTTCAGACAGTGACTTTGCTGGATGTAACACCACAAGGAAGTCCACATCAGGAGGGTGCCAGTTTCTAGGTGATTGCTTGGTTTCTTGGCAAAGAAAAAAGCAAGCAGCAGTTTCAACATCCACTGCTGAGGCTGAATACATTGCTGCTGCAAGCTGTACAGCCCAACTCCTGTGGCTTCAAAATCAGTTGCTGGATTTTGGTATCACTGCCTTAAAGACACCACTCATGTTGGACAGCCAGGCAGCAGAAAATATCATCAAAAATCCAGTTTCCTATTCAACCACCAAACACATCGACATCAGACATCACTTTGTGAGGGATTGCTATGAAAAAGGTTTGATTTCTCTGCATCATGTCCCAACTAAAGACCAGCTGGCAGATGTGCTCACAAAAGCACTTGATACAACCACTTTTGAAAACTTGGTCTCTAGAATTGGGATGCTAAACATGGAATAACAAGCAAAATCTTGTTTTTCTATGCATAAAAGCATCAAAATGTTTTCAGAAAATCAAAATTCCATCCTTAAAAATAGCTAAAAATGAAATTTTCATTAAAAATCCTTAAAGTCTGCCATTAACCACTAATTGTTCAAAAGTCTGCTCTATTTCAAAAGCCTGTCCACTGCTGAAAGTCAACCCCTGTTCTCTCATTCCTTTGATAAACTCTATTGTTCAAAAGCAGTGTCTTATCCACTGATATGCTATCCACTGATAGTAAAAATCATCCACTGCTTTACTACCACTGCTTTCATCAGTCACTTTCATAAAAGTACTGTCCTTCACTTTCACCAGGGGTTGTCACGTGGGCAGTACATATTGGTCAGACTTTTTGTAACGGCTGCCACATCAGCATGCACTTTCTTCTCTATAAAATCCCCCACTCACCACCAAAACAGGGTTTTACTGTCGAATTGAATTCTTAAAAAATTCTCTTCTCAAAGCAGTTTTTCATCTCATTTCTTCACAAATTTATTCGATCCTCATCTTCAAAATGAAAAAATCGAAGTCATCTTCAAAACCCTCATCCAAATCTTCATCGAAAACAGCCTCTCAAAAGGCAATCTCCACTGAAATTCCATATAAACCATCTCACAATCTCCTGGGTCTTCTCACAAAACTAGGAACCACAAATGTTTTCGATTCCATCATTGACACCATGGCAAAATCAAAGTACAAAACTTTGTTCACCGTCGATGCACCAATCTATTTGGCGACCCAAAGGGAGTTTTGGAAGAATGCAACCCTTGAAAAACAAGGAGACATTGCAACCACCATACACTCTTCTATAAAGGGTAAAGCTGTCCAAATTACGCCACAATCCATTTCAGATGTCTTTCAACTCGATGATCAAGAAGGTAAAATTTCTTTCACTAAAAACGAGTTGCAAACTGACTTGATTGAAAGAGGGTATGAAGCCATAATGATGAAGAAACTTACCTTAGAAAAAGGTTGTTTTCCTTCTGCAACCAGATTTTTATTTCATACCCTCCTACTATGTGTTTCAAATAAAACCACTTCTTTCAATGAAATTCCTTTAAAGATTCAAAATCTGGGATATGCAATTCTTCAAGAAGAAAATCTTAACTATTCTCGGGAAATTTTTAAAGATTTGGTTCATAATGTTGAAACAAAATCATTCTTACTGTTTCCAAGGTTTTTAAGTTACTATTTTGAAAAGAAATTCAGTAAGAATGATTTAGCTGCAATAAACCAAGGTGATTCTACTCAAATAAACAGTTTAACAACTGAAACTTTTTCAAGAATGTTAGCACCTTGCAAAACACAAGCAGAGGTGCCTGAGCAGATTTTAGCAGTTACAACTGCTCCTCAGGTATCTGCTGCTGAGCCCACTGCTCAAGGTGATCAAAGCAGCAGACCAACTGTTTTGAAACCCACACCTACAATCCACAAAAAGCCACACAAAAAGAAAAATCAAAAACCCTCCAAACCAATCAACAAGGCAACTCTGGAAGATGAGATACCAGAGCATCTGCCTGTGACAACACAAAAGTCACAAGAAACCACTGCTGCTTCTTCCTCACAGCAGTTGGTACAAATATCTCAACCCATAACCGAAACTCCTCCTGCTTCTTCACAAAAAGAACAGGTTGTACAAATAGGGTCTCCACATCATGATGCTCTAGAAACACTTGTTTCTATCATCCACAGCTCAATACCCGGGGCAAATCCACTTTCTACACCACCCTTCACATCCACAATTCCCCCACCAACTAAACTGCTGTTGGATGCAATTGATTTGAACCAGGCATTAACCAGTCCTTCTCACTCACCTATCAATGAGAATATACCTCAACAACTGACTGGGTCTGATGTATCAATCTTTGCTAACCCACCAACACAACCTGAGGAGGTTACACCCCTTGAGTTACAAGTAACTCTTGGTGGTAGTCCAAATGAAGCAGCCACTACAACTGTTGAACCCACTGGTTTACAATTGGACAGTGGTTACATTAATAAGACTTCCTTCGAGGCAATTCCTTACATAGCACCTCTGCCAACCACCAGTGGATTTATTTATCCTACTGGCAACATCAAACGGTTGTCAAGTGTTGAAGGAAGAAGACCTCAGTACCAAGAAAAAGGGGCATCAGTGGTTAATGTTTGGAGTACACTCCCTACATCAACTACTGATAAAACCACTGCTAGTGGGAAATCAGATGATCCCATTAACTTGGGTGATGGTTTAAAGTACCAGAAATTGACGGATCGTATTGAAAAGCTTGATAACTCTGTTGCAGAACTCAAAGAAATGCTACAACAGGTGTTACAAGTACAAAAGGTACCATCAAATGCTGTTCCACCTCAAGCACCTGCTCCACAAATAGCACCTGCTACAAATGAGCTCTGGAATTTGTTTCAACCTTTTCTCCATCAACAAGCACAATTAGCAGATCAGCAACATGAAAAACATGTCCAACAGCTGAGAAATGCAATGGAGTCAAGGTTCAAGAACACTCAGGCTGATCTAAAGGCTCTCAAAACTCAGATCCTGCACACCACTGGCACTGCTCCTCCAAAAGTTCGCTTCATTTATCAACTCCCAGAAGATAATGCCAAAAAGGGGGAGAAAATTAAGGAGTGGAAAAAGAAGGGTATAGAGGATGGTCTCTACATTGAACCAGAAAATGCAAACATGACCAAACAAATCCCTTTGCAAGATGGAAGCAAGAAAATTGATGTGACCACAAATGCACTGGCAGAAGCTGTTGCAAGTGTAAAAAGGGATAGAGAGGCCAAAAAGAAAGCCAGGGTGGATTATCCGGATCAGGGTACTTCAGGGTCACAAGATGATGAAAATCTTGTTGATGAAAAGAAGAAGCCTACAAGAAGAGTAAGGCTACCCAAATCCATTCCAACCAGACGTTCAAAGTCTGCCCCAAAACCACCACCTAAAACAGTTGTTGTAACTTCTGTTGTATCAACTACAGTCGGTACTTCAGTAGTTTCAACATCTGCTCCCACTTCAACACACACCACTTCAACACACACCAAATCCACTGCTTTACCACCATTACCACCAAAAACAAAATCACCTCCTGCCAAAAAGCAGAAGACAGTAGTTGTTAAAACATCTGCTGTAATGACAACAGTGGTTGGAACACCAGTTGTTTCAACAACTGTTAGTCAATCACAAACCACTGCCACTACATCCACCACCACTGTTCCATCCAAAACATCATCAGCCCATCCTCAAACAAAGAGGAGAAGGCTAATTCTCAAAGATGATGACACTTCCCCACCACAAACATCTTCAAAATCTTCAGCTCTTGTCACAATACCAAAACCTGTTCCTCTCTCTTCAGTTCCAATGTACAAGCCCTTACCTCCTGCAGGTGTTCAATTTCCTCTTGAACTAGCAGCTGTTAGAGAAGAGATAAAATCTTTTTATTATGAGGATGACCTTGCCAAAAGGAGTTTGCCATCAATAAAAGGATATCCCTGGCCTAAAAATGATGATGAATATTTGGATATCAAGGCCAAGCAAGCAGAGGATATCTCAAAAAGAAACACACAAGGGAAATCTGACAAAGAAATTTCAAGAAACTATCAATATCTGCTCACACAAGTCAGATCCCTAGAACAATTTGCAAAAAAATGTCAGTCAACAAATTTCAGAAAGAGCAGCTGAAACTTTGAAGAAAGACTACATTGAAAGCATCATGGCTCACAAGAAGTACAAAGGAGAGAAATACATGTACAAAGAGTGGACTGTTCCTGAGCTTGAAGATGAAGCTGCAAGAATTCAAGACATGATCAAAAGGAAGGTCACTCAAACTCCTCCTGACTGGGCAAAGTTTAGAAAGAATGTACCTGACAAACAGGTAGAACTGAAAAGAATGAAAGAGGAACTGGTTGCTGCTGAATATGGAAATAAAAGACAAGTTGCTAGATGGAAAGAAGATGTGGTCAGGGCCACCTACAAAAGGTTGGAGGAATTAAGAAAGAAAGATCCAAATGTTCCTCAAAGGCCCGACTATCCTGAAGCAGAGGTTTCAAAAAGACCAACAAAGCTGCAAATCAGGAGTGCCACTACTCCAACTGGTGCTGCCATCTATAAAAGAAGGGCACACAAACAGTTGAGAGGTGAAACCATTCAAGAGATGATAAGAGGAGATGACCTTGTAAAAGAAGGCATAAAGAAAATGATCATAGAAACTCTTGGTTTGGATTAAACTGCAAGTACTGCTCAGCCAGTTATGAATAGGCCAGCCTCACCAAATACTTCTGCAAATAAACATCTCCCAAGAAACCCACCAGGCTCAAAAATACAAAAGTGGGAAACTGACAAACAGACCTGCGTATTGACTTTGCTCAGGTCTGGTGGAGAAGTGGAGAAAATATCAAGGGAACAAGCTCTTGGCCTGAGTCTTGAAGATTTGCAGGATCTCCTTGATCTTCCACTTAGCAGGGATGATGAAGACACAGATGCCCTAGACTTTGAACTACAATTCAAAGGTCAGATAAGGGAACTGTTAATGAGGCAATAAAGATTTCCACAATAATGAAGAGTTTTGGCATTATCTGTTCCAGGGGGAGATTGTTGGGATTGAACCCTATCAGAGGAACAGATAATTAAAGCCAAAACTGGATCAGAGCAGTGGATCCAGAATAAGCAGATGTTTGCATACAAATCTCTCCCCTTGAAAGTGGTTTCATATCTGCTGACCTCCTATCTGCTGATCTTACTAAGTGCTGACCTACAACTGCTGCCTTGCATCTACTGCCCAATGTCAAAGACTGATGGAAGACCAAAGCTCTGCTAATTCAATCTACTGCCTTGAGTCTAGTACTGCTGATCCGGACAAGCACTGCCGGGTTCACAGCAGTGGAAGGATGCAGCAGCTGTTTAAGTGTCTTTTATGAAATGAAATGTAATAGCAGTAGTTAGTACATCAGTGTTTGTATAGATTAGAGGTTAGAGTTTGTTAGGAGGTTAGATGTCATTTTCATGGTGACGTCAGCTAAGATGCTCAGTGGTTTGCAAGTGCCTATAAATAGTTCAGTACTTTGTACTGTTCTATTAGCTCTTTTGCATTATCGTCTTCTTTGCACGAACAAACTACTGAGCTCTGGCTGAGGGGGAGTTTGCATTCATTCATCAATCATTGTAATCGTTATTGAAATAAATTCAATCTTTCGATTCATTGTGAAAAGATGTTTGATCAAAGTATTACTCTCGTTTGATTGTATGCAAAGTTTGTTTTCATCATAATTCCGCTGCACACTCATCCATTTTCATCTTAATTACAAACATAAAATACAATCAGAATCAAACTCAGATCCAACAATTCAATATTTCGGTTCTTTGTGAAAAGTGTTTGATCAAAGCAATACTCTCGTTTGATTGTATGCAAAGTTTATTTCCATCTTAATTCCGCTGCACAACTCATCCTTCTTCATTCTAATTCAAACGAAAAATACAATCAAAACCAAACTCAGATCCAACAATTGGTATCAGAGCCTGGACAGTCAAATTTGATTTAACAATCATTTTGACATAAATAGTTCAGCTCAAAATCGTTGATATTGATAGTTTGTTCGTTTTTGTTGAAAAACAGTGCAAGGTTTAATCACCATTAAAGTTGATTAATCAGTGTCTGTTAAACAACCAGGATGACGTCACAATCACAAGATGATAAGAATAACATTGGCTCCCTTTTTAAACCACCCATGCTTAAACATAATGAATACAACATCTGGGAGAGAAGGATGGGTCACATCCTTGCTCAACAGAACACTAGATGTTGGAGGTCTGTTGTTTTTGGTCCCCATGTTCCTATGGTGCCAAGTGCTGAGGATCCAAAGAAGTTCGTACCAAAACCATATGAAAACTATACTGAAACTGATTTTCAAAAGTTGGAACTCGATGCCAAAGCATTTAGCATCACAGCATCTGCATTACCCAATGAGATCTATGCTAGACTGTTACATTGTAACAATGCCAAAGAGCTATGGGATGCATTGAAGGAACAGTTTGGGGGAACCGAAGAAGTTATTGAAAACAATAGGGAAATTCTGAATCAGCAATATGAAACCTTCTGTCACATTAAGGGTGAATCATTGACCCAACAGTTTGAACGTTTTAGTTGTCTCATCAGTGAGCTAAGGCTTGTTAAGGTTGAATTTCCAAAATCAACACAAAATAACAGGTTTCTTAGATCGCTACCTGATAAATGGGACACAATTGCATTTGTGACTAGAAACTCTGTTGAGTTCAAAGATCTGACCCTGACCCAACTTCATGGTAGACTCCTGACCTATGAAAGGGAGTTGAACCAGAAAAAGAAGTTGCAAGAGTCTGGCAAAGCTACTGATGATTACTCATTCGGTAGCACAGCTCTTCTGGGCCAGGAAGAATCTGGTAGCAGTGGTAAGGATCAGGGTTATGATCACTTTATTGATATAACTGCTGGTGGAAATTTTAACAACCCTGATCCTCACTCTGCAAATTATGCTTTTGCTGCAAATAGTGAAAACCAGATGTCAGATAATTTGTGCTTTGAACTCAATGATTTGCAACATTTTGATCCCACTGACTTAGAAGAGATGGACATTTTGCATCAATTGGCTTTGCTTAGTGTAAGAACAAGCAAATTCTACAAAAGAACAGGGAGAAAATTCCCAGGTTTACATGGGAATCCAAGGGTTGGGTTGGATAAATCGAAAATCAAATGTTACAAGTGCAATAGGCTAGGTCATTTCGCTAGGGAATGCAGGAGTCAAGCTACTGGTCCTATAATCACTCGACCTAGCTCAAACCCTAGACCTCAAAATCAAAGTACTGTGCACTATACCCAATATACCTCTGCAGCTCATGTTAACACTGCTCATTATGCTGCTGCCCCTGTGCCTGTGCATTATGTCCAAACTACTGTTCCACAGATTCAGTATGTTCAAACCCCTGTCCCCCAGGCACAAGTACAACCTGTTGCACCTCAAACAGCTGCTCCAGCAGTGGTACAACCAGATCAGCAAACCTTTTTCACTCAAGGCTTTGTTGACTGGAGCAGCATGCCTGATGAGCTTGGTGATGAAAATTTTGCACTCTATGCTTTTGATGAACCTTCTAATGATGAATATTGTTTGATGGAAATAGAGTCAATATCAGAGGGGAGTGAAATTGAAGGTGAACAGCTAAGTGATGAAACAGTGGATGAGGTGACTGAAGCAGTTGTTAATGCAGTTGCTGGTGAATTGTTGCTGGGAGAAAATTCAGAAACCCTGATTGAACCACTGACAGACCCCTGGTCCATAGAGGACAAAGAAGAAGAGGAAGAGAAGAGAGCAGGTGAGAAGGAAGTAAGAGCTGATGATGAAGAAAATCATCAACGTGATTGTGCAATGATGGCTGCTGCCAAGGTATCTCCTCAAGTTCTTGAAAAACTGTGTTCTGACAATTGCATTATTGCTTTTGCTAACATCAAAGAGGTAAATGAAAACCTTCGGAATAAAATCTTAACTGATGAAGTCAAATTTAAAAGTTCTTTAAAAGAACTTAAAAACAAATTGACTGAAAAAGAGAAAGAGATCAGCAGTCTTAAAAAAGAGCAAAGCATAACCAAAACCCAACTCCAAACTATGGTAGAAAAATACCAAGTTTGCAAAAAGGAGTTGGAGTCCACCCAGATCACCTGTGAAAAATGGGTGGAATCATGCAAAGGGTATGAGGTTATGCTTGAAAAAAAAGATAATAAGCAATGTGAAATTTGGTGTTGGTTATAGAAAACATGATGATGAAAACACTGCTAGACAACAAGTATGGGAACTTGTACCACTGCCAGAAGAGGTTAGCCCCATTGGCACAAAGTGGGTATTCAAAAACAAAACTGATGAAAGGGGTATTGTTGTCAAGAATAAAGCCAGGCTTGTGGTTCAAGGTTACAGACAGGAAGAGGGGATTGACTATGATGAAACTTTTGCCCCTGTAGCATGATTGGAAGCTATAAGACTGTTCCTGGCCTTTGCTGTCAACCACAACATGAAGGTGTTCCAAATGGATATCAAAAGTGCTTCCCTCTATGGTACAATTCAAGAAGAGGTGTATGTGTGTCAACCTCCAGGCTTTGAGGATCCATTTTATCCAGATCATGTTTACAGGCTGAACAAAGCCCTGTATGGCCTGAAACAAGCACCAAGGGCCTGGTATGAAACTCTTTCCACCTTTCTACTCTCAAATGGTTTCAAAAGAGGTACCATTGATAAAACACTGTTTCTAAAATGGAGAGGAAAGGATTTAATGATTGTCCAAATTTATGTGGATGACATTATTTTTGGAAGCACATGTAATACAATGTGTGAAGAGTTTAGGGAACTTATGACAGCTGAGTTTGAAATGAGTGCAATGGGTGAGCTGCAATGCTTTCTTGGTCTCCAAGTTCAGCAAATGCAAAATGGTACTTTCATTCATCAAAGCAAATATGCAAAAGAACTTTTAAACAAATTTGATATGAATGATTGTAAACCATGCAGCACACCCATGGCAACAAATAAACTTGTCATGTCTGATGAAAAGGATGAGCTGATTGACCAAACTCTTTATAGAAGCATGATTGGGTCTCTTTTGTACCTAACTGCATCTAGACCAGACATCATGTTTGCCACATGTGTCTGTGCAAGAAGTCAATCAGCCCCTAGAAAATCCAATCTTATTGCTGTACAAAGGATATTCAGATACATAAAAAGTGCTCCCACACTTGGTATCTGGTATCCAGCTAATGGGAATATCAAGCTTTCAGGATTTTCAGACAGTGACTTTGCTGGATGTAACACCACAAGGAAGTCCACATCAGGAGGGTGCCAGTTTCTAGGTGATTGCTTAGTTTCATGGCAAAGCAAAAAGCAAGCAGTTGTTTCAACATCCACTGCTGAAGCTGAATACATTGCTGCTGCAAGCTGTACAGCCCA
The DNA here is from genome assembly GCA_030545235.1 of Helianthus tuberosus. Lineage (NCBI taxonomy): Eukaryota > Viridiplantae > Streptophyta > Magnoliopsida > Asterales > Asteraceae > Helianthus > Helianthus tuberosus. Next base: position 19,398 of record JARYGA010031931.1, read on the forward strand.
ACTCCTGTGGCTTCAAAATCAGTTGCTGGATTTTGGTATCACTGCCTTAAATACACCACTCATGTTGGATAGCCAGGTAGCAGAAAATATCATCAAAAATCCAGTTTCCCATTCAACCACCAAACACATCGACATCAGACATCACTTTGTGAGGGATTGCTATGAAAAAGGTTTGATTTCTCTGCATCATGTTCCAACTAAAGACCAGCAGGCAGATGTGCACACAAAAGCACTAGATAAAGCCACTGTTGAAAGCTTGGGCTCTAGGATTGGCATGCTAAACATGGAATAACAAGCAACATCTTGTTTTTCTATGAATAAAAGCATTAAAATGTTTTCAGAAAATCAAAAATCCATCCTTAAAAATAGCTAAAAATGAAGTTTTCATTAAAATCCTTAAAAGTCTGCCATAACCACTGTTTGTTCAAAAGTCTTCTCTACTTCAAAGTCTGTCCACTGCTGAAAGCCATCCTCTGTCCTCTCATTTCCTTGATAAACTTTGTTGTTCAAAAGAAGTGTCTTATCCCCTTAAATGCTATCCACTGATAGTGAAAATCATCCACTGCTTCCATTTTACCATTGTAACCACTGCCTTCATCAGTAACTTTCATAAAAGTACTGTCCTTCATTTCATCAGAGTTTGGCATGTGGGCAGTACATAGTGGTCAGTACTTTTGTAACCGCTACCACGTCAGCCTTCACTTTTTCCTCTATAAAACCCCCACTTCACATCAAAAATAGGGTTTTACTGTCGAATTGAATTCTTACAAATTCTCTTCTCAAAGCAGTTTTTCTTCAAATTCCTTCAAAATCTTCTTCGATAATCATCTCCAAAATGACAAAATCGAAGTCATCTGCAAAATCCACTTCCAAATCATCTTCAAAAGATGCCTCTCAAAAGGCCAAACCCACTGAAATTCCACACAAACCATCTCACAATCTTCTGGGTCTCCTCACAAAACCCGGCACTACAAACATTTTCGATTCCATCCTTGCTACCATCTCCGCATCAAAGTACAAAACTTTGTTAACAGCGGATGCACCAATTCACTTGACAACCCAAAGAGAGTTTTGGAAGAATGCAACCCTTGAAACACAAGGAGACGCTGTAATAGCCATTAACTCTACTCTAAAGGGAAAAGCTGTCAAGATTACACCACAATCAATTTCAGAGGTCTTTCAACTCAATGATCAGGAAGGTACAATTTCTTTCCCCAAAACGAGTTAAAAATGATTTTATGGAAAGAGGGTATAATGCAGAAGTCAAAAAGGATACCTTACAAAAAGGTTACTTCCCTTCTGCAACAAGGTTTTTATTTCATACCCTTCTAATGTGTGTTTCAAACAAAACCACTGCTTTTAACGAAATACCATTAAAAATTCAAAATCTGGGATATGCTATTCTTCAAGGAGAAAATTTTAATTATTCTCGGGAAATTTTTAATGATCAGGTTAAAAATGTTGAAACAAAGGCATTTTACTATTTCCAAGATTTTTGAGTTATTATTTTGAAAAGAAACTTGGTAAGAGTGATCCTGCTGCAATAAAACAAGGTGCATCTATTCAAATAAACTGTTTAACTGCTGAAACTTTTACAAGGATGTCCATACCTTGCAAAACACAAGCAGAGGTGCCTGAGCAGATTTTAGCAGCTACCACTGCTCCTCAGGTATCTGCTGCTGAGCCCACTGCTCAAGGTGACTAAGGTAGCAAAACAACTGCTTTGAAACCCACACCTACAATCACCAAAAAGCCAACAAAAAGAAAAACACAAAAACCCCCAAAACCCATCAAAAAGGCAACTCTGGAAGATGAGATACCAGAGCTACTGCCAGTGATAACACAAAAGTCACAAGAAACCACTACTGCTACTTCCTCACAGCAGTTGGTACAAATATCTCAACCCATAACCGAAACTCCTCCTGTTTCTTCTCAAAAAGAACAGGTTGTACAAATAGGGACTCCACATTATGATGCTCTGGAAACACTCGTTTCCATCATCCACAGCCCAATGCCCGGGGCAAATTCTCTTTCTACACCAAACATCACATCCACAATTCCTCCACTAACTAAACTTCTGTTGGACGCAATAGATTTGAACCAGGCACTAACCAGTCCTTCTCATTCACCTATTAATGAGAATACACCCCAACAACTGACTGGGTCTGATGTATCAATCCTTGCTAACCCACCAACACAACCTGAGGAGGTTACACCCCTTGAGTTACAAGTAACTCTTGGTGGTATTCCGAGTGAAGCAGCCACTACAAATGTTGAACCCACTGGTTTACATTTGGATAGTGGTTACATCAATAAGACTTCCTTGGAGGCAATTCCTTACATAGGACCTCTACCAACCACCAGTGGATTTATTTTAACCACTGGCAACATCAAAAGGTTGTCAAATGTTGAAGGAAGAAGACCCTAGTACCAAGAAAAAGGGGCATCAGTGGTTAATGTTTGGAGTACACTCCCTACCTCAACCACTGATAAAACCACTGCTAGTGGGAAATCAGATGATCCCATTAAATTGGGTGATGGTTTAAAATATTTGGAATTGACGGAACGTGTTGATAAACTGGATACTTCAGTTGCAGATATCAAAGAAATGCTGCAACAGTTGTTGACAATACAAAAGATGCAATCCACTGTTGTTCCACCTCAAGCACCTGCTCCACCATAAGCATCTGCTACAAATGAGCTCGGGAACCTCTTCCAACCTTTTCTCCAACAACAAAAAGAAATGGCTGATCAGCAACATGAACTACATGTCCAAAAGCTGAGAAACATAATGGAGTCTAGGTACAAGAACACTCAAGCAGACATTAAGGCAATCAAGGCCCATTTATTGGAAACCACTGGCACTGCTCCTCCAACAGTACTTTTCATTGACCAACTTCCCCCAGATAATGCCAAAAAGGGGGAGAAAGTTCAGGAGTGGAAAAAGAAGGGAATAGATGATGGTCTTTACATTGAACCAGAAAAGGTTGCTATGACAAGAAAAAGAAGGGAATAGAAAAGGTTGCCAGGTGGTAGTAAAAAGGTTGATGCTACCCAAGAAGCACTTGATGAAGGAGTAGCAAGTGTGAAAAGGGATAGAGTGGCAAAGGATATTTCAAGGTGGAATGAGGAGAAAAGAGCTTTCATGGAGCTGTATGCGCAGGGTTGTTCTGGGTCAAAGGATACTAAAAATCCTAAGCCAAAAAGGAAACCTAAGTCCATCCCATCCAGAATTCCAAAGCATATTCCAAAACCACCATCCAAAAGCCATCAGCATCAAACCTCCACCCAAACAACTGTTGTAACTCCTGCTGTATCAACTACTGCTGGTACTTCAGAGGTTTCAACATCTGTCATCACTTCAACACACACCACTTCAACACACACCACAACCACTGCTTTACCATCACCACCAAAAACAACCTCACCACCACCTTCTCCTTCCAAAAAGCAGAAGACAACAGATGTTACAACATCTGTTAGTCAATCACAAACCACTGCCACCCAAACTACCACCACTGTTCCACCCAAAGCATCATCAGTCCCTCCTCAAACAAAAAGGAGAAGGCTAATCCTAAAAGATGATGACACATCTCCACCACCAACATCTTCAAAATCTCTGTCACTTGTCACAATTCCAAATCCCATGCGTTTCTCTTCAGCTCAAATTTTAAAGCCATTACATCCTGCTGGTGTCTCATTTCCTCTGGAACTCATTGCAGTTAGGGAAGAAATCAACTACTTCTACTATGAGGATGACCCAGCTAAAAGGAGTTTGCCATCAGTTGAAGGATATCCCAGGCCTAATAATATTGAAGAATATTTGAAACTCAAGGCCAAGCAAGCAGAGGATATCTCAATAAAAAATAAACAAGGGAAATTTGATAGAGAATTTCAGCAAAACTATCAGTTTCTACTCACACAGGTCAGAGCTATGGAGCAATTTGCCAAAAATGTATGTCAGCAAATCTCAGAAAGGGCAGATGAGTCCTTGAGAAAAGACTACATTGAGAACATCATGACCTACAAGAAATACAATGGGGGAGAAACACATGTACAAAAACTGGACCATTCCTGAGCTTGAAAAAGAGGCAGCCAGGATTCAAGAAATGATAAAAAATAAGGTTAAGCAGACTCCTCCTGAAAAATTCAAACAATTTGAAGCTGATAAGGTATTAGAGTCGAAGAGAATGAAAGAGGAGCTGATAGCAGCTGATTATGGGTCAAAGAATTCTGTGACAAAGTGGGGAGAAGATAGGGTCAGGGCTACCTACAAAAAGTTGGAGGAACTTAGAAAGAAAGATCCAACAGTTCCAAAAAGGCCTGACTACTCCAAAGCAGAGGTCTCAAAAAGACCACCAAAGCTGCAAGTCAAAAGAACCACTGCTCCAGCTGGTGCTGCCATCTACAAAAGAAGGAGTCAAAACCAGTCAGGTGCTGAAACAGTTCAAGATCTAAAAGCTGGAAATGCTGTTGTAAAAGAGGGCATTAGATTAATGATGAAAGAAGATCTTGAATTGGAACAATCTGCAAGTACTGCTCAGCCAGTCATGAATAGGCCAGCATCTCCAAATACCTCATCAAATAAAAATCTCCCAAGAAACCCATCAGGCTCAAAAGTACTAAAGTGGGAAACTGACAAACAGACCCATGTACTGACTATGTTCAGGTCTGATGGAGAAGTGAAGAAAATATCAAGGGAACTAGCACTTGGCCTAAGTCTTGAAGATTTTCAGGATCTCCTTGATCTTCTACTTAGCGGGGATGATGAAGACACAGATGCCTTAACCTTTGAACTACAACTTAAAGGGCAAATAAGGGAACTGTTGATGAGGCAATAAAGATTCCACAATAATGAAGAGTTTTGGCATTATATGTTCCAGGGGGAGATTGTTAGGATTGAACCCTACCAGAGGAACAGATAATTAAAGCCAAAACTGGATCAGAGCAGTGGATCTAGAATAAGCAGATGTTACATACAACTCTCTCCCCTTGAAAGTGATTTCAACATCTGCTGACCTCCTATCTACTGATCGTGCAAACTGCTGACCCACAACTGCTGTTCAAGTAAAGACCTGATGAAAGACTAAAGCTCTGCTGTTCAATCTACTGCCTTGGTTCAAGCACTGCTGATCCGGACAAGTACTGTTGGGTTCACAGCAGTGGAAGGATGCAGCAGTTATTTATATGTCTTTTATGTAATGAAATGTAATAGCAGTAGTTAGCATAGCAGTGTTTGTATTGATCAGAGGTTAGAGTTTGTTAGGAGGTTAGATGTCACTTTCATGGTGACGTCAGCTTAGATGCTCAGTGGTTTACTAGTGCCTATAAATAGAACAGTGCTCTGTACTGTTCTATTAGCTCTTTACACAATCGTCTTCTCTGCACGAAAAAACACTGAGCTCTGGCTGAGGGGGAGTTTGCATTCAACATTGCATTGTAATCGTAATTGAAATAAATTCAATCTTTCGGTTCTTTGTGAAAAGTGTTTGATCAAAGCAATACTCTCGTTTGATTGTATGCAAAGTTTGTTTCCATCTTAATTCCGCTGCACAACTCATCCATCTTCATTCTAATTCAAACGAAAAATACAATCAAAACCAAACTCAGATCCAATAGTGGGAATGAGTTTTTATGTGATCAAGTATATATAATCAAATTTTAACTTAAGCTTGTCATGCCGTTTCATAATTTTCTTATGTTGGTTCTTTTTATCACGACGCTATCGGTTGTAAATTTGTAGAAATATAACCTTTTTAGAATTTAAAATTCCCAAGTTAAACCTAGACAAGTAAAGAAAATGAAAAATTTTGAAAAAAAATGGGGTGATTAGCGGTTTCAACAGAGTTTTGTGTAAGGCTTGTGATTAGGACTTGCAAGATTCAAAGTTTTAGAATCCCCCCCACACTTAAATTACACATTGTCCTCAATGTGTCCCAAAAATAAGTTTTTAGGTTGATTGAATGTGTAAAAAGGTGTGAAAAAGCAAAATTTATGTTACTGGGCGTCTGGACACGGCCCCGTGGAGTCCGGGCATGGCCCCGTGGTGTCCGGGCATGGCCCCATGTTTAGATCGCCAGTAACAGAAATGAATAAAGAGAAACAAAAGCCTGGGCACGGGGGCGTGTTTAGTGAGCACGCCCCGTGTCCAGTTACCTGAACTAGGCATTTTCTGCAGATTGTGCAGCACGGGGTCGTGTTGGGCGGGCACGACCCGTGCTGAACTTGTTGTAATGAAGAAAATTTTATCGGATTGCCCTGTTTTCGTGCATGGGGTGCTGGTTCAAGTTTCCCTTGTTATCCTTCACCATCCCGAGTGTGTTTTATTCCTGAAAATTAAAACTAAACTAGAAAAGATAAAAATTAATCTAAAATAAACTAAGGATAGTTCCGCGGAATGCCTCCGTGGTGCGCCACGTTTTAAGGGTCCTTGGCTAGATCCAAAGCCTGGTCATATGTTACCCAAGTGGGATGTTTTGCATCCCATGCTACACCGTCGGAGAACATCATCCAAACTTGAGTCAATGACCTTCATGTAGTTGACCGGGTCTTCGTCTTCTACTCTTTTTCCGACTCCAAACTTTACTTCCTCGTCCCAACCCTCAATGTTAGAGTTCCATCATTCATATCTACCACTGCTTGGGCCGTAGCTAGGAATGGCCTCCCTAGGATGAGTGGTACTTCGGTATCTTCCTCTATATCTAGTATGACAAAGTCGGCCGGAAAGACAAATTCGCCGACTTTGACTAATAGATTTTCAGCAACACCTTGTGGATATTTGACGGATCTATCGGCGAGTTGTATGCTTATTTTTGTAGGACTTGTTTTTCCTAAGCCGAGTCGATTGAACATTGATGAGGGCATGAGGTTGATGCTTGCCCCGAGATCGGCTAGTGCATTACGAATGGGGGATTTCCCAATCGAGCAAGGATTTGTGAAGCTTCCGGGGTCAAGTTTCTTTTGTGGGAGTTTGTTGAGTAGTAAGGCTGAGCATTCTTCGCCTAAGTTAACTAATTGCAATGATTCAATTTTCCTTTTATGAGTGAGGAAGTCCCTCATAAATTTTGAATATTTAGGCATTTGAGTTAGGACCTCGATAAATGGAATATTAATATGCAATTGTTTTAGTAAATTTTCGAACTTTGCGAATTGCTCATCGGTCTTTTGACGAATTAACCGACCGGGGTATGGAACCGGAGGAGTCTTAGTGGGCCCTTGAACTGGTGGAAAAGCCTTCTCTTGTTGGGGTGCGGGTGGAGTTGTGGTTTGGCTTCTTTCAGTTTTTGGAAGTGGGGCCTCTTTGGGACCCACGGTACGGTTTCTTAATGTTATGAGATGTACTTGTGCCTTTGGGTTGGTTTCGGTATTACTTGGTAACGCGCCTTATGGTCTCTCGGAGAAATTTTAACCTATTTGATTTAAATGTTTTCAATGTTTTGAATGCTAGCTTGTTGATTTCTAAAATTTGATTCCAATTGTTGAAATCGATCCGAGTTTTTCTTTTGGATGCCGGAGATGAGGCGAGATACAGTATTTTCAAGCCTTTCTCGTCCACCTTGTTGTTGAGAAAAATTTTGTGGTTGTTGAAAGTTAGTTTGTTGGTTTTGTTGGTTACTACTATTGTCGGGATCTCTCCAACCAAGGTTAGGGTGGTTACGCCATCCTTGGTTGTAGGTACCCATTGGAGGACCCGACGACCTGGGTCTATTATCAATGTAGTTTACCGTGTCTGTTTGATCAACTAATTCTTTCATACAACTCCAATTTTCATGTGGCCCACCACACCCCTCACAAGCCATAACCGAGACCGTTTTTGCCATTTCTAACTTTTTGATTTTTGAAGAAAGGGCCTCGATTTGGGCTTGTAAAGAAGTGCTTTCATCAACCTTATGGGCGCCCGGGGCAATAGATTTATTGCCTCGGGGAGTGTGCCACTAAAAATTGGTCTGAGCAATCTCCTCAATTTGATTATATATTTCATTTGGGCGACGATTACCTAGAAGTCCCCCGGGGTAAGAATCAAGTGTTTGTCTTGTGTGTGGCAACAACCCATTGTAGAAAGTGGATACTTGTTGCCATACCGCAAGACCGTGATGAGGACACTTTCTTAGTAGCTCCTTGAGCCTTTCCCAAGTTTCATATAAGGATTCCCCATCCTCTTGTGAATATGTATTAATTTCAGTCATTAATTTAGCCGTTTTAGCAGGAGGGAAATACTTATATAGAAACTTTTGGGCTAGTTCATCCCAGGTGTTTACCGAACCATCTGGGAGGGTGTTAAGCCAAGCCTTAGCTCGGTCTTTTAGTGAGAATGGAAACATGCGAAGGCGGATGGCGTCGTTTGATGCTCCATTGATCCGAAAGATATCACATATTTCTAAGAAATTAGTAATATGTAGATGAGGATCCTCGTCCGCAAGCCCATGGAAGGTTGCAGAGTTTTGAAGCATTTGTATCAAATGCAGCCGAAGTTCAAAGTTATTGGCTTCGAAATTCGGTGCATTGATAGCGGCGCCGAGATTACCCACGGTGGGTCGTAGGTAATCCATGAGGGTACATTGGTCTGCCATTGGAAGTGGGTCCCTCGAAACTTTCTCTTGGTTTTTAGCTTTAAGTCTTTTTCTGAGAAAGCGTTCGGGTTCTTCTAGAGGTTCTTTTATGTCTTTACTAGAACTGGAGCTCATACACTACGTAGAAAGTTCAGATGTCGCGCCTGGGTTCCTAGTCCTGCAATAAAAACAGAAACAACGGTTGGTCAGAAGGTTCACCACGGCCCCGTGCTCAGGTGAACACGGCCCGTGGTCGGAGATACAGTGATTGTTTTCCAGATCCCTGTTACTGGGGAGTTGGACACGGCCCCGTGTTGCACCGACACGGCCCCGTGCTCAGCTCTCTGTAACTCGGAAAATAAAAACTGCCAGTAACAATGCTGGGCACGACCCGTGTCCGACTAGGCACAGCCCGTGCTGAGCTCTGCAGAAACTAAAAAACTAAGAAAATCCTAAAAAAACAGAAAAATTAGAAAAAAACGATTAGGCCGTTGATTCCTAACTTTCTTAAAATCCTTGTGTCCCCGGCAACTACGCCAAAAACTTAATGTGCGTGAGTGTTATTAGTTTTTTAATGTATATGTTAAGCCATTTTTAACACTTTTTAGCCAAGTTTTAAATTTATAAAACACGATATTTTACTAACACCTAACACACATATGGGCAAGTGTACCCATCGTGAGCGTAGTATAGTGTTGTCAAGATACCGAGGTCATCCAAGGACACAAGAGCTTTTAGTACCGGTTTATCCTCAATGTCGAATCAAATCAAAAGTTTAGAAAAATGTTTTAAACTAAGAAAAATAAAACTAACTAAAATGCTGAAAAATAAAATAAAATAAAAACAGATAGACAAGATGAATCACTTGGCTCCGACTCGTGTATAGTGTAACCTTTAATTATTTCCACACTTTTGCACTTTTTAAGAGATTATCTTAGTTATTGTAGTAGGCCCCTCTTTTGAAGGTGACGTTACCCTCAACCCAGTAGTTTGAGTCAGCAAGGATACAATCCTAAAGGGTCGGATTATTGAAAGATAATTAATTTAGTTATTAATGCATATTATGGTAGGCCCCTCTTTTGAAGGTGACGTTACCCTCGGCTAAGTAGTCTGAGTCAGCAGGGATATAGTCCTAAGTAGTCGGGTTAAAGTATTAATAGTAGCTTACATATGAGGGGATCAAAGAGTTTGGATCCCCGCCATCCAATACCGGTGGGTATTGAAGGAGGTCCTACTAAATTTGACCCAGGTCCTTGCAGGATCTATACACTGAACAAGGCAAGACTCTTACCAAACCGTTCCCTTAACCCCCGACCGGGTAGCCAACATACCTCCATATAGACCGTGGAGATATGAATGGTGAAAATATTTTATTTTATATAGATAGTAAAATAATGCCAAGACACCACGGACAAACGATAAGGAAGAATCACCTTCAACATAAGAAACTAGTTATTAAAGTCATTAATACATAACCAAGTTAAAAGTGCGAAAATATTAAAAATAAAAAGTATTACACTAGACACTTGTCTTCACCAAGTGATGTAAGAGACTTAGGCAAACATGGCCTTTGATTGTCAAGAACTCTTACGATCAATCTTGGATCCCGAGACGACTCACACACTCTATGATGGACAATGGATGATGGTGGTGGATAATGGTGTTATGATGGTGGTGGGTGAAGTGTGAGAGAGGTGGTGTGCCAAGGGATAGTTTGCAAATGAGCCAATCACCCCTATTTATAGGCTGAGCAGTAGCTCGGACACGGCCCTGTGTCCATTGGGCACGACCCCGTGTCCATCCTCCTTCTCTGTCTTCATTAATTGCAGTTTGTCTGCATTAGTTGACCATGCCCCCGTGTCCGCTGGGCACGCCGCCGTGTGCAGAAGCATATCTGTACTATCAAGATTTGCATGGATTCTGCGAATCTTATAGTTGACCACGGCCCTGTATCCGCTGAGCACGGCCCCGTGGTGGGCGATAGAAGCTTCTATAGCTTTGTCTTTTATGCTGGCACTTGGGCACGCCCCTGTGTTCACTGAGCACGGGGCGTGTTTAGCCTTCTGTCTTCTTGATTTTGCTTGGGAAGATGCTGTCGAGGGGTCAGGCATGCCACGTTTGTTCCTTTTCTTGTATTTATGTTAGATTTAGCTGCCTTTTTGCTTCTTTTGTTAATTTGAGCTCATTTAATCTTGAACATACAAAAGGAAGACAAAAACACACTTTTTCCAACATTAGTACTAAAAAGGGTTAGTTTTATGCCACAATTGATGTAATTTATATGTTGCATTTTGTGCACATCACCCTGGAAGATGGAATGGAAGCCTGATAAAAGAAGGATACCTGTAATTTACATCGTAACTAAATATCCTCCATGATGCCTCGCATGCTGAGATATACCTACAGTTATAATACTGTTTAATCTCATCTTTTTCAGGTTGTTCATTCTGAGTATCGCTATGCAAAACAACAACTGTTGCTCTATCAAGCCCTTTGTTGATATATTTAAACAAATACTTAATTGACCTGACTTGGTTGTACCACATAACGTTTATATGTGACTGATACTTTTTAAATAGCTTTTTGTTGTATGGTACAACACTTCTGTTATCTAACTCGATCTGGTTCTTGACAACTGTTGCTCCATCATCTATCCTTCTGTATAATGGGAATCCATTAGCGTCAATTGTGGTAGTATCTTGAAATCTTTTTGGAAAACCATTTGAACATTGTTTATCAACCATACATGGGCAGTTCATATTAGTATTACCACAGGGACCGTGAATCATATAATCCTTCACAAGCGTATACAACTCTGGGTCATCATCTCTGTTTGGAATTTCGGCACATATGAACGGATCAACTTGGTCAACAGTGGGAAGTTTCGCTTCATGTTCCATGAATAAGCACAAATGTGCATGAGGCAAGCCACATTTTTGAAACTCGATTGGATAAATAACTACATAAAAAAATAATTAATAACAATACATGAAAATGTAACAAATATTTAAAAAAATTAAAGTAGGTTACATACTTGCAGCAGCTTTTCCGAACATATGACGTTCCTTTAAATCTTTACAAATAGCATCCAGCTTCACTTTAAATAACCTAGATAGGATATCAGGCCTATCTTCTAGATTAAGGGTGGTGTCTTTAAGAAACCGTTTTACCTCTGGCCACTTGGGATTGCATGTAATGGTTATAAAAAAATCCGGATAACCGAACCATTTACACAAAGCCATAGCATCTAAATTGTTTTGCATCATATATCTAGCTCCACCGGTAAACGAAGAAAGCAATATAAGAGGTTTACCAAACTTAGATATATCTTGCTGACCATTATTTCTCAATTTGCGGAGACTTTCATAGCTATCAGAACTTAGATTTTTTTTGTTAAAAATGTATATAGTTAAGTCTCTCGCTCCCAATCATCGTATAAGCATCAACCAAAAATTGTTGGAAAAGTCTCCTTGAATTTAGAATCAATGAGAACTGGTTTATTCTATCTTGAATATGATATGAAAAGAACTCTCTCATCGTACAATTTGGACGCTTCTTGTTAGTTACATCTACCACACCTATATCAGGGATGTCAACTCTGTAACCATCATCTCCATATGGGAACAAAATTGGGTATTGAAGAGCAAGGTAAGAAGGATGTAATTCACTTATTCGTTTAAGAGTCCCTGATTGAGTTTTAACAACAATATCTCTGTTCTCAGTTGCATTTTCAACATCTCCAACAATTAGAGCAGCAACCTCACCAGATGTTGGTAAGTTATACATTCGACCATCCTTGTCCCTTTTTCCAATAAGACATAACTTAAGTCTAAGCTGAGGATCGTCATGAAAACAATCTCTAACCATCCTATAAACTTTAACTAATACATTATCGGAGTCTAAGACAGACTTTATATGTTGTATCAACTGACGATCAAGATCCATAGAAGAGGATGCCGATGACTCCTTAGAACGACTGTTTGGACACATTGTTTATGAAAAAATTATTAAAAATAATTTATAAAAAAATTAAGGAAATTATACTGTGCGATACTTACCTAAATATCGATTCTCTGTTTGAAACCTCGTTTTCAGTATCGTATATGTACAGCTGGCAAAACTTTGGTTTCTTGTCATTCTTTGGCAATAGACTTCCAATAGTATGATAGTTTTCACCGCTAATCCTGTAGCAAAATGGGCCGTTACCTGTATTAACAGTCGGATCCACCTTACCACCCATTGAGGTGAATGCGAACATAGAATTATAACGGCGAATGTTTTTCAAAAAATGCTTGCTTTCGTTATCCAAAGATGTAAAGAGTTTCAGGTAATTTGGTTGTGCATCTTTATAATCGGGTAGCTCTACTTTGGCGTAACCACAACATGAAAAATAACTCGTTTTCCCATTCTCGGTTCTGCCTCTCCCCTTTTCTACATCCCATAACTTTGCGTTGCATACTTGACACGTAATACATTGGTCACCATGATCTAAATAATCTGTAAATTAAATTGGAAATAAAATAAATTAAATTAATCCATGTATTTCAAAATAAAACAATGTTATACAAAATAATGTCGTAAATATACTACTTAAGCGACTACCTGATGAAACACCTTTGAAAGGATCTTGATCTAGCGCTGCCTCTGTAGTCAAATCAACCATTGGTATAGGAGATGTAATTCGTGGTCTGCCTAATAACTTACATTTTCCAGGAGATAGCCTTGGAGACGTTTGGCGTAGAATAGGAGTTGTAGTCGTTGATGTTGTTATGTTTGGAGAAATAGAAAAGCGACGGATACTTGTTGACGGGGTTTGGTTGTTTGAAGCAGAACTGGCATCACCTAAATAATACAACACAAATAACGTAACTCATATGTTTGTTAGTTGTCACATTTGATGTAAAATATGACTTTCGAAAGTGGGGTATATTATTACTTGTAAGTATTAACAAAAGGATAGAATTACCATTTTGTGTGTTGCAGTGAACGGATCTTGGATTAGAAGAGGATTGTAAAGTGTTCATAGCCACGGATTTGCCACGTGTGATAGGAGATTTTTTACTATCTAAATACAGTCTCCTTAATCTCCGTCTCACTTTAGTGTAACTTTCATAACTTTGCGTGAAAACAACTGATAAAAGAAACACAATATATAAATATTTATAGACATATATATGTATCAACAACTTTAAGTATGCAAGTTTAAATAGTATGAAAAGTTTAAAATAAATAAATAACTTAACCTGGCGACATAGTCGACGCATATTGTGAAACCATCGGCGTGTGCAAGAAAATGGACAACGAATTAGAGGTCGACGTTTCATTTGTTTTAGACACCGGTAAACATTGTGATACATTAGATCTTTTACTATCCAAGTACAATTTCCGTAGCTTACGCCTCTCCCTGTACTCGTCTTGTGTAACTACTGGAGTTAAAACTGTATTAACATCAAAAACCAAAGAAACGATATAATAGCATTAGTTGTCTAAAAAAATTAGTAAAGGTTAAATCCATTAGTTCAAAGAAAAATTAGTTACTATTATAACATTCTATAAATATATTATGATATTTGATTTGTGTAATTTAGCTAAAAAAATAATAGAGTGAATTGCAAGTTTTGTCCTTTATCTTTAGGCCACTTTGCAAGTTTTGTCCTTTATGTTTAAAGTTGACGAGTTTTGTCCTTTATGTTTAAAAATCAAGCACGTTTTACCCTTTTGGGCAAAATGTGCCTGATTTTTAAGGACAAAACATGCTTTATTTTTTAAACATAAAGGACAAAACGTGCTTGATTTTTAAACATAAAGGACAAAACGTGCTTGATTTTTAAGATCCAAAGGGTAAAACGTGCTTGATTTTTAACATAAAGGACAAAACTCGTCAACTTTAAACATAAAGGACAAAACTTGCAAAGTGGCCTAAAGATAAAGGACACAACTTGCAATTCATTCAAAATAATATGTTAATTGTAAACTTTTATACTAAAAGATCAATATATAATAAAAAATTAATAACACACAAATCTGCGGCTCCTACTCCATCAGATTGCATGGCATCTTGTGTTGAAAGCCCTATTGTGATAGTGAAAGGTGTATCAAACAGTCACTAATTACTTGTCCATCATACTTCAACATCTTTATATCTATCCTTCCATCAAAAGATCCTTTCGGTTATTGGATTTCAATAAGGGTTTCAAAATTCGTCTCATCTGCATTCCTTATTTGTCCATCATACGGTTCGTAAGTCTACGAAAATCAGGTAAAATAATTCCTTTTTTCAATCAATCTTGATGTTCATCTGCCTGTCTTGGTTGGATTACTTTAATGAAAATGAAAATCTGTATACAGTAACCTAGATGTAACTTGTTTCGTTGACAGATTTACCTTGATTCAATTAGGTAACATACATGATGTTCTTAGTGTATTGACTGCATACATGTCTTCGGGTATGAAAAAAAAAACAGATTTAGAAAGTCATTTGAATACAGTAACATGCTCGAAGACGTTAGATGCACACCAGGTGTTCGAACAAATGACTGTATGAAAAATGTTGTGCTTAACGAAAGTATCATTCTGTTAAAGTAGAACAACAAACAATAATGAGGTGTTTTATACGTTTATGTTGTAAAGTTAAGTTCTTTTCGTGTATTGACTTATTGGGTAAGATGAAATGCAATAACAAAGAATTTTAGCCTTAGTTTTTTTGTTTTTTAAGTATGGGTAGTAAATGAAATTAGTATGCTTGTCCTTTAGGAATTAATTTATGTTATGAATGTCAACACAAATGGGTTTGTGTAATTTAGCTTGATTAAAAAGCGTTACAAATATAGGATATGTTTATGTAATAAAAGAAAGTTAGTCAAGTAGAATAGAAATGTAACATCGCGAGGAATGGTCTTATGTAATATATGTATGTTTGTCATTCCTTTAAACTACAACAAAAAGAAAAAAATAAATTTGCATTATTAAAATGGGTTAACATTTTAAATGTTTCTTAGAATGGCTGGAGCTGAAAACGACGTTGTAGTCATATCGGATTCTGAAGACTCTTCAGCAACATCAGAGGAATTTGATGATGATGAACCTGAGCCGCTGATATTTTTTGTGCCATACACCAAACGCTTTGTAAGTTCTGACACAATTCTATGTTAATAAGCGTCTAATATGTTTACGTCATTTGGTTAAGTTTTGTATAGTTTTAATACTTCAACATCATTAATGGTAATTATTATGATGTTGTGTCATTTACAGCGCATACCGGTCGCAGTAGCACAGATGACAGGAATTGACGAATCCTTGAAAGTTAAGATCGTCAACAAGCAGGATGTGGAGACAACACATGATGTTAGGGCGGAGCCAAATAAAAACAGTATCAAGTACGTTGTCAAAGGCTGGGCGAAGTGGGTTAAAGATAACAACATAAAAGAAGGTGATCATTGCACGTTCCAGTACTTTCCAGATCTTGGTGTCTTGTTCCTTACTGATGTTTTCCGCTAGTGGTGATGTTTGAAACAGGGTTGAACCATAAAATATGGTAGTTTTGGCTAACGAAGAAAGTTAGCGCAAATTATGTAGTGTTAAAAGTTGTTTTGTAGTAGCTTAACATGTTTGATAGTAACGAACTTTATGTAGTTTGGACGGCTACTATGTAACCGTGTTTATAAATATCTACGTTTTCTAGTATAACATATATGTTATATTTTCCACATTGTTTAGGTGTCAAAGTCAATTGACAACTATAAAATCGATATACATTTTTAACTGAAATTTAAATTTTCGTAACATAACTTAGTAACGGAGAGTAGGTCAATACCATTGGTAATGTCTGAAAAAGGACTTCTTGAGATGCCAGCTGCAACATGTAAATAAATGACACATAACATAAAGATTGGATATCTAGAGTGTTATTGTAGGTATACAAAATGGACTAACATCATAAGAATCCAAAACATGTTACCCCCTGAGTTGTTTATATTCAATGGATTATTGGACGTACATGCAGATCTACGCTTGGATTTTCTTGAAGTGACTGTCATTGTCATAAAGATAAATGAATTACACTATAATCGTATATAAACATTCGGTTTCAATGTGAAAGATAAATAAAAACTCACCGCCTGAAGTGTTTTCCTTGTTTGATTGATTTCCCAAATAATTAGAATCATGCTTTGACCGTTTATACATCGCTGAAGACGTTATTGGAATAAGTAAATAATCGATTGTTCAAACTGCCTTACAATACCGTCGTAGTGAAAGAGATGTATTGGTTGAACTACAAATGAGATGAAGAGATTTATATGTTGTAAATTTTGTTTTTAAGGAAACCTTTGTAATGTAAACATTTAAGTATAGACATTACGATGTTAATGATTAAGTTCTTAATATTGGAAACTCAAAAATTTGAATAATATTTTTGACTTTAGATTAAAAAAACGTATAAAGTTACTAAATATATTCCTTTTCCAACCTTCAACCTATAATATACTTATTAATGATTAATTTCGACATTTAAAAGATCATCTAATTTAGTACTTACCAAATATAAATGTCTATAATATTAGGAATTATCTCAATTACAAAAAGTGAAAATGGAAAGGGAATAAGATTTGAAAATTTTAAATACATAATGTAAATTAAAGGTCTTTTATATTAGGAATTATATCTAATTTAGTGCTTACCAAATTTGGTATACGTATAATAAATTTAACTTATATGCATAATTCATAAACCTTTTATGTAAATTAAAAGTCGATATGATTATATAGTTGTTTGTTAATATAAAAACAAAACATAAGTAAACTTTTATTCATAGATAGTTTCAAAATACCTTCGGATACGAAATAAATATTATTAACCATCAACATTGTCTTTAACAAACCAACTGAAATACATAACTTGAAAAATAAAAGTCTTATTTCAACCAAGATTGCTCATAACAAACTACTCCTCAATCTTTAGAACCAACAGACCAACGCTCAATCCAACACCGTCTTCGTTCTCATTTACAACTTTACATGGTTTGGAAGACGACTGCAAAGATATTGCATCAACGTCATAAAGGCTATCCAAGTTACGCTTCAATTCCTTTTCCATAAGTACAGTAGAAGTACTCGGATCAGCGAACGGGGTTAAAAACACACTTTTATTAAAGGAAGAAATTGGAGTTTCTTCATCACTGGTACTCGAAAGGGAATCCTACATATGAAAACGAAATTTGTAACATTTATGAGATAAAAAAAAACTTATCAAAAGTAGGAAAAAGTTTTCATACATGAAAACCAACCTTCAAAGGAAGAACATCTGAAGCATTTGTGTAACCAACATGACCATCAACATCGACAGACTCGTCATCAATAGGCTGATAATAAAAACCTCATTAATTATAAAGTAAATGCCAATATAAATTTTACCTATAGATTAATAAAAAGTGTTTTACTTTCATATACCTAGATATCATCAAACTTCTTGTCTAAGACGAATATAATTGATGGATTCTCAGTTAACTTGGACACATAATACCCATCAAATATGTTTTTTATATTAAATGAACCAATAACAATTTTGAAAGCAAACTTCTGGTTCAGTAAAGCTTTTAGTTTAGCTGGGAAGCTACCTTCGTTTGCCAACTTGTTAAAAAAAGTTATTTTGATAAGCATGTATAATAAGTTAATGATGAATAATACAGACAGTTAAAAAAGCAGAAGGATACCTCAATGTTCTTGTCCAGCAACTGATTGGCGGACACCTTAAGCAGCTTAACGACCTCATGCTCAAACAGGGTAAGTGTAACAATACCCGTACAGTCTTGAACACAGATAGAAACCCTGATCCTAGAAAAGATAAAGTATGTTTTATTAACAGAATGAAAAAATAAGGTAAGTATATTTTATTTATATGTTATCAAACCTTGGGAGAGAAGAAACAGTCTTCGTATTATATGCATCAGTATTACACTCCAAAACTACAACCTCATCAAACCCCTCACTTCCATCTTGTTTATCATTCAAAATGGTCTTTGTCGAAACCTTACGATTGCAATTTTTGCACGCATTATAAAACCAAGATTCCTCTGAAGCAAAACTCTTTATAGTACCAAGAATGATAACAGACTTCGTCTAAGTACAAAAAACGTCACTCATAATTAATTACACAGTAAACAAAAAAAAAGAGACAAACAAACAATAATAGTATAAATACCTCAGATATTCCATTCAAAGCACCAATAGTACTGAATTCAAAGTCCGTGATATTCTTCTGAAGGAGACTTTACAACAGACGAACTCAGCCCAGAAAAGGTAGAGGATCTTTCAGCAGATAATTGTTCAATGAAGCTGAAATGCATAAAAATAATATTAGTTTGTGAATAAAAACGAAAAAAATTAAAAAGAAAAGTTAATATTTTTATATCATTACAGACCTTTTCTTAAAATCAATAATCTCTTGGATGTCACTGTTGATGAATACGCGTGTAACATTGTATAAATTGGAAACATACAGGTATCCTATGGAGTGTCAATATAATGTAAAGCAAAAACCAACAGTTACTATATAATAATTTTAAAGAACAAACTACAAAAGTAAATCAAATAAACTTATAGTATACCTTCCCAAAACCTGTATTTTCCAAACTGTACAGCAATAACCACATTTTTCTCTTGTTGATTGATCCTTTGAAACTCTAATATTTGATCAACATATCCGTCCCACAAGGTAACAAAAATTTGGGCGTGTCTAATAAAAAGAAATTGTGTCGGTTAATAAAACAACATAATATATATATTACAATGAGACAGTTGTATATTAAGTATTTGAAACAAAAACATATGATTGATTAATTTACTGCAAATTCTCAATCATGAAAGTGATTTTCTTCTCATTCTTCCCATTTTTACTTTCCTCTTTTGATTCAAAAGGGAAACTCTTAACCACAAATCCAATGACATCTGAAAAAATAGTTAAATATAAATGTTTAACAGATATCTGTTAAAGTAAACACAAATAGAATCACAATTGTGTTTATCTAAAAATACCGATAGGACTTTTGAAAGCCTTTCTGTCGTCGTTAGGGTGTTGTTGTATAGACTCAAATGGTCTAAAGAGAAGCCCCATTCAGATCCAACAGACTCATTACATGCAGTAACAATTATGTTGCCGTTCAGATTGATTTTCAACACACTTTCAACATACTTCACCTTCTGACGATTCTCACCCAATGATGGATTACGAATTGTCAAACATTGGTTCTCTTTCAACAAAGATTCATACTCTGAACATGTCTTTGCCGTAACAAAGGCTTGCATCTTAGTAAACCCTGACCAAAAAAATAATAAAAAAACGATCATATAAAGCATAATTAGGCAGTAAGATAAATGGTTTAGAAGAAAGAATGAGATACACTTACAATTTCATCCATGAAAATCATATCATAGCAGTAGACCTTACGTGGATTGTTGAAAGTTGGTCGGGTCCATAGGCGAACAATGCGAATCTTAATAGTGTAATGATCTTGGTTAAGGTCCAAATCATTCAATAGAGTTATAGGTTGCTGTTCCATTTCTGTATTAAAAAAAAGTAGATACGTTTAAATACAAAAGACATAAAAAATTACAGGATTATTGAAGCTCACAAATGAGAAAGATGAAGTATTATACATACCTCAGTGTTGTACTTGCTGTGAACGATGTCAGAGAATTGGTTTGACGTTTGAAATCATCAAATAAACAGGTATTTATTTACTTACAATAGTCATTTTCAGTTTGGAAAGGATTTGTCAAATTAATATAGATTTTATGTTTTTTTTATGTTAGTATGGTCATATCTATAGAAACTTTTTATGTTACCTAAATACAAAATACTAACAAAAAAATCAGCAAAATTAAGAGTACCTTTTTAGTTAATTCAAAAAATTTGGGAATAAATTTCTAATCTTAGACCATGGGGTATGGTGGGGCGCGGGTTTGGGGCATGAGTTGACACGTGGAGTTCGAGCCCCCCGCTGCCGAGTGACGTGTCCGTGGGGTATGGCGGGGCGTGGCTAGCCCGGCGTGGCATGGCCATGTGTATAAAAATAAAAAATCTAAAATAAAAAAATACACACAACATTTAAAAAAGAAAGCTACTATTTTATTAAAATTTCCTAAACATTATTACAAAATTCTACAAAAAAAATATTACAAAATAAAAAAAAGCCTAAAAAGGATTACAAAATAAAAAAAAAACTAGAGCATTAGGTAGATTTCAAAAAGAGCGAGCTTGTCGAACGACTTGCTCTCCTTGCCCCAGAACTCGATGTTCGCCACCGCCACCCGGTCTTCGTGGCTTATCTCCCCGCCCGGCACGCTGTCGTAGTAGGCTTTGAACCGATCGAGCTTCGGTCTTAGCTCGAGCCATTTGTGTTGGCACGCGTTTAAATTGTGCCGGTCGTTTCCGACGTTATGCCGGCAGCTAGCAAAAGCTTCTGGCCAATAACGTGTCTCACCGAGTTAGCGGCCCTTCATTGCGTCAACGATGCTCGTGACAAGAGCTAGCTCTTCCTCGTGTGTCCAAGAGGCCATCGATCAAGTGTGTGTGGGTAGCGGGTTCGATCAAGTGTGTTTGGGTTGGGGTAGCGGTGGACAGCCAACAAGTGTGTTTGGGTTGTGGTAGCCGGTGGGGTTGGGGTAGCCGGTGGGGTTGGGGTTATATATATAGGGATGTTGACTGTTGGGTGGGTGAACCACTTGGCTTGGCCAAACGGTTAGATTTTGAATTTTAAATGCTCCCCGCTATGACCTAGCCAACAAGCGAATAGGAGTCGACCACATAGGATCGCTAGCCCCCCCCCCCCCACGCCCGACTTTAAACTCCCGCCCCTTGGACCACGCCCAAACCCAAGCCCACTCGGGCTGGTGGCTTGGGCGTTTTCAGCCAACCCACGCACCATACCCCACAGTCTTATAAGAAATTTAGGTGGCTTTCTATAATTATAAGCACTATAAATAAGGAAAAATCAACTAAAATTCGAATCAATTACATATTATTTCAATAAATATATCAACCTATTTTAGGCTAACTTAGTTATTTTAAGGATTGACAGTAAAAAAACAGATAGAGTTCTAACTAATATTATTACTATATTTTTTAACATTTGTACATAAACAACCATGGTAATATTTTTTTTAAAATAAGCAGCTATCTTAGTATCTGAATATCTTAATTTCTTAATATCTACATTCTTAAGTATGATTGTTATATGTAAATATCATCTAATGTAAGGAATTAGAATGTGGTATACTATTTTAAAAGTTGTTTCTATATGGTTTTTGATCTATCTTTTATTTAACATTCTAATAATACAGAGTCACAGTTTAAAATATTTATGATATTACGATAATTGATAATGCGAGAATGAGAATACAAAGTACTTAAAACATAGATTGAACTTTTTAGACATGGCGTATTTGATAATCATATATTATATTATATATTGTCATTATAGTCGTTGAAACCACAGGCAAGATATAATAAGATGTAGTAACTTTAACTTCAAAACCATAAACCATGTTAAAACTAATAACCATAACGAAGTTAATATCTATCATATGAAAACCAAAAAACCAAACCTAAATGTCAAAGAACTAATCAGTACGCCTCATGTGAGGTACAACCAATTCAACACTCAAGATTTGGTCAATTTCATCAAAAGAATGGTAAACCGTGTCAGCCACCTTATTGCCAGCAGATTTCATGAAGCTCGACCAATTGGTTAACGCATAACGAAAACCATCATTTTTCTTTTCACGTCTGGTACCGTTAATAAACTCCTTTTGCGGACTCCGATGCAGAAGTCTGACGGTGATAGGTTTTAAACCAAAATCAAGTTTAGCCATCCTCGAAACAGTATCAGACAGCCTCTGTATTTTTTTAAAAATAAAATTAATAAGAACATGAATCTAAAAAGAATTATATATTATTATGTCAATAAAAAATATGTAATATTTAATATTTAGTAGTTACTAAAATCATATTAAAACTTACAAAATATGTAGCAGCCATACGAACAAACTGATAACGACGACCATGTGGTAGTTCAGCAACATCAGGCGCTGCAACAGAAATCGGAGAAACATCATGTACAGAATCACAGGTGCAACTACATCGTGAAAATTACATATGACATTTATTAGATTAACAATATAGTAATTAAATATATAAAGAAGCAGCCAAATGTATACTTACCTACTCGATATCTACATCAGCAAAATTCTTTTCAACACCGTTTTTACCAAAAATTCTTAAATGGAAATAATTACCAAAACATTTTGTAAATACCAAATAACAACCGGCCTCCAATTGAAGCTGACTAACAATTACATCAATACCATTGGTAAAACCGACTTTACCATCAACCGTTTCAATCTTAATGTGAAACGCTTTGTTGCCTATATATATAGTGAAACTTAAATCATTTGATGTATAATCATAGCACTTGGGCAGGATACACTCAGGAATGACCTGTAGGAATGATAACAAAAATAATAAAAATGTTAGTTTTCTAATCAGTTCAGAAAACGTAAATATATTAAGAAAAATAAACAGAAAGTAAAAAAATAATCTTACACTAAAGTGAGATGTTGTAGATACCAGAGATGTCCCGAAAGAGCTATGACTCACACCATCAATGAAATATGTTAGTTTGAATGTAGTATAATCTACAGGATTAAAGGTACCAAACATCCATTTTTTAGTCGTAAATAATCTTACACTAAAGTGAGATGTTGTAGATACCAGAGATGTCCAGAAAGAGCTATGACTCACACCATCAATGAAATATTTAGTTTGAATGTAGTACAATCTACAGGATTGAAGGTACCAAACATCCTTTTTTTAGTCGTAAATGTTCGACAACATTTGACCAGCCATGGAAAAAGAAAAGCTTTCCTTTTGCTTCGCTTAAACAAACAATAAATGTTCGGCCATCCTTAGTTTGTATCAGAACATTTGTAGGCGCTTTATCCGTACCCCACAATTTACACCCGGCGTCAGAAGGAATCGCCTGATAAAGCAAACAATCCAAAATTAGTTATAATTATAATTAAAATATATAAACAATACAATAATAATAAATTGTCTTTCTTGATAACAAAAAAAGCTTGTATAATTCATGTAATAATTTCTTAATTACCAGAAGAACTTCGTCCGCTCGATTCATATGCATACCGAAAGAAGGATCTCTGATACTGATTCAAAAAAGAAGATATTAATAAACCATAACATGTTAATGTTATTGTTCGAAACAAATGATAACATGAAAACCGAATACAGATTCTACAAATCAAACTACATAACTTACCCCAAATTTGAAAAATCTCATAAAGACGTTAAACATAAAGAATGTAAAGATTATGAATACAAACAGATATATCACATAACATACAGAATAACAGCATAACATCATATATAATAAGAAAATAATAAAAAATAAAAAACAACAAAACATAAAAACAATGACATCAAGATGTTATTAACAGGAAATATAATAAACAAATCCTAAAAATTAAGATAACAAAAATTTGTTTCTAAAAAGTAAACCTAAAGAATTTAACAAAATAAAAACATCTCAGTAAGACGGAAAGCATTAACAATAAACAGACAACGAATATAAAGACAGATTACATAAAGATACGAAAACAGACGATAAACGAACAAAGTTTACATAAACATACCAAAACAGATCTTATAGAATAACAAAATAACAAAAAAAAAAAACAAAAAAAAACTATAAGATGAAGATGTTATAATAAACAGATTAAACGGAAAAATATAATAAAAAAATCATAACAATAAAAAAATTAACATAATTAACAAAACTTTGTACAGAATCTACATATTAACCACATAAATTCAAAGATATAATAACAAATCTAATGAAGATGAAAAACCCTAAATACCTTGATGAAGTTTCAGTCATATTGAAAACCTACAAAAACAGATTACATAAACACACCAAATCAGATTATATATTATAAGATATCAAAATAAGAACAAAACAACAATGTGATGGAGATGTTGTAATAACAATCCATATACATGAATAGGCTTCATAGTTTACAGAATCAAATCAAATAAAACATATTTTCCATAACAATCGGATATAGGGTTTTGTATAAACATCAATATCTATCAATTTCTATAACATAAACATACTTTTAATACACAAAATAAACGGACGAACACATAACGGATGATTAAACAAAGAATGTAAGAAACGAACCTTACAGATTTGGTTGATGATCAACACAACAGAATTAAATGAACAGATATATAAAATCAAATCAAAGAAAAAACAATAATCAATATCAATGATTTCAAGTTAATCAAATCAACGAATCAGAATTAAAAACACAGATAAACAAAATCGAATCAAAGAAAAAACAATCATTCAAAACAATGATATCAAGTTAAACAAATCACCACCACAGAGTCAAATCAACAGATTAACAAAATCGAATCAAAGAAAAACCAATCATCCATAACAATCGGACAAAATCAATGGACGAATTTATAGAATCAAATCAAATAAAACAGATTTTTCATCACAATCGGATTTAGGGTTTTTCATAAACATCAATTTCTATAACATAACCACACTTTTAATACACAAAATCAACGGACGTATTTACAGAATCAAATCAAATAAAACAGATTTTCTATCACAATCGGATTTAGGGTTTTGCTTAAACATCAATATCCATCAATTTCTATAACATAACCATACTTTTAATACACAAAATCAACGGATGAACACATAACAGATGATTAAACAAAGAATGTAAGAAGCGCACCTTACATATTTGGTTGACGATCGACAAAGTTTTGAAATCGATGAACAAATAGATGAAATCGATGAAGAAACTGAAGAATATGTAATCATTTATAGCTTCCTTGACGACAATCATTGTTAGATATGGAAACCGATTCGTATTCTTAGAAGAAGATTGGAGAGAAGATGAAGAGATGATTTTGAAGAATTGGTATTTATTATATCGAATAAGATGAGAGGAAAAGAAGCGTGGAATAAGAGAATGGTATTGCCGCTCAAATGAAAAAAAGAGGAGACCATCAGATGCCACGTGGCATCAAGCAGCCTAAGTACATGCCATGTGGATTAAGATGGTTTTGCTTTATTGTTATTTATAAAAGATAAAGATAACGTGTTAATAAAAAATCAAGCGTAGTAGCATTCACACTGGTGTCGTTAGCTACAAGAACAAACAAACTTAATTATTAATGTTGGTTGAGGATGGATTTGTATTAGACATGGTTTCTTTAAAACAAATTTCTCATATTTGTGAAACCATTTTCTAAGGTAAACACGCAGTATAGTAGTTGTACTCACACGTCCACGATGATACCCGATTCTAGGGCGGTATCATTTTTCTAAAAAGGGGAAGTGGTAGTATGGAAAAATCTAGAGAGCTCTCTCTAATTTTTCATAACCATGGCTTGTATTCCTCATGGGACTCGTTTTTGCTTTCAAATCATCTCGTGGTTCTCGGTGATTTTGTAGTCATTTGAACACCAACTCCATCTCCATTGCTAATAATCTGCTAAGGAAATTATCTTCAGCTAGATGCACTTTTAGGTGATATTGTATTGTAGCTTGCAATATAAGGAAATGATAATTTGAATTACTTGAAATGAATTCGTGGCTTTCTTCAGCATTAATGTGAGAGTTATTATAGAATCTTTAGACCATTTGCAGAATTAGGGTCGACCCGACCCACACCAAAGTTATCTTATTTTAACCCAATGCCCAATCACCCATTTTGTTACCTCTCTTGCAAAAAAGGTACAAATGTGTTGTTTTAAATTTTTTAAAATGCTTTTTTTATATATTTTATTTAGTAGAATCTTATATATATATAGGGTCGGGATTTAGAGAAAACAGTGAAAAGTGTGAGAATGGAGAGAACGGTTATGGATCGTCAGATCAAAACAATCTATGGACTAGATGACGCGGTGGTGTTTTTGTAAATAACATCACTTTTATTAGTGTGGCGCGCTTCATTAAGGGTAAAACAGTTTTTTGACTTCTCTACACAAAACGCCATCTCATGAATAAAACGCCATTAAATTACCGCCTTAACCTACATAGCACACACCATCCTAATTTCAAACGCCATTAGATATAAAACGTCAAAC
>JARYGA010031932.1:0-17022 GCA_030545235.1 Helianthus tuberosus
ACAGTGCCCTTGATTTTCTTAACTGTATATCTCTTAAATGTCAACATATACACGTATGATTTAGTTTACGCAGATTTTTCAATGCCGAGAACCTCGATCAGAGAGTAAAAAAGGCGTAAGGTTCACAATGTTGTAAAATTAAAATGGGATATACCGGGCTAGGATTCGAGTTACAGGAAGAAGGGCCAAACCAAACACCCAAGAATGGAATCGTCGAGCGAAAACACTTGATAACCTGCTAGAAGCAGCTTTTCTTGCCACCAGACCTTTCTCCATCAATTAGGAATCTGATGCCGTCACTAAACACATTCCTTAAATTGTAGCGATTTGTTGTGTGTTTTTTTTTGTGTCTAATCCGCATATATATCAACAGTGCCCTTGATTTTCTTAACTGTATATCTCTTAAATGTCAACATATACACGTATGATTTAGTTTACGCAGATTTTTCAATGCCGAGAACCTCGATCAGAGAGTAAAAAAGGCGTAAGGTTCACAATGTTGTAAAATTAAAATGGGATATACCGGGCTAGGATTCGAGTTACAGGAAGAAGGGCCAAACCAAACACCCAAGAATGGAATCGTCAAGCGAAAACACTTGACAACCTGCTAGAAGCAGCTTTTCTTGCCACCAGACCTTTCTCCATCAATTAGGAATCTGATGCCGTCACTAAACACATTCCTTAAATTGTAGCGATTTGTTGAGTGTTTTTTTTTTGTGTCTAATCCGCATATATATCAAGAGTGCCCTTGATTTTCTTAACTGTATATCTCTTAAATGTCAACATATACACGTATGATTTAGTTTACGAAGATTTTTCAATGCCGAGAACCTCGATCAGAGAGTAAAAAAGGCCTAAGGTTCACAATGTTGTAAAATTAAAATGGGATATACCGGGCTAGGATACGAGTTACAGGAACAAGGGCCAAACCAAACACCCAAGAATGGAATAGTCACGCGAAAACACTTGACAACCTGCTAGAAGCAGCTTTTCTTGCCACCAGACCTTTCTCCATCAATTAGGAATCTGATGCCGTCACTAAATACATTCCTTAAATTGTTGCGATTTGGTGAGTGTTTTTTTTTTGTGTCTAATCCGCATATATATCAACATTACCCTTGATTTTCTTAACTGTATATCTCTTAAATGTCAAAATATACACGTATGATTTAGTTTACGAAGATTTTTCAATGCCGAGAACCTCAATCAGAGAGTAAAAAAGGCGTAAGGTTCACAATGTTGTAAAATTAAAATGGGATATACCGGGCTAGGATTCGAGTTACAGGAACAAGGGCCAAACCAAACACCCAAGAATGGAATCGTCGAGCAAAAACACTTGACAACCTGCTTGAAGCAGCTTTTCTTGCCACCAGACCTTTCTCCATCAATTAGGAATCTGATGCCGTCACTAAACACATTCCTTAAATTGTAGCGATTTGTTGAGTGTTTTTTTTTGGTGTCTAATCCGCATATATATCAACAGTGCCTTTGATTTTCTTAACTGTATATATCTTAAATGTTAACATATACACGTATGATTTAGTTTACGAAGATTTTTCAATGCCGAGAACCTCGATCAGAGAGTAAAAAAGGCGTAAGGTTCACAATGTTGTAAAATTAAAATGGGATATACCGGGCTAGGATTCGAGTTACAGGAACAAGGGCCAAACCAAACACCCAAGAATGGAATCGTCGAGCGAAAACACTTGACAACCTGCTAGAAGCAGCTTTTCTTGCCACCAGACCTTTCTCCATCAATTAGGAATCTGATGCCGTCACTAAACACATTCCTTAAATTGTAGCGATTTGTTGAGTGTTTTTTTTTTGTGTCTAATCCGCATATATATCAAGAGTGCCCTTGATTTTCTTAACTGTATATCTCTTAAATGTCAACATATACACGTATGATTTAGTTTACGAAGATTTTTCAATGCCGAGAACCTCGATCAGAGAGTAAAAAAGGCCTAAGGTTCACAATGTTGTAAAATTAAAATGGGATATACCGGGCTAGGATTCGAGTTACAGGAACAAGGGCCAAACCAAACACCCAAGAATGGAATCGTCGAGCGAAAACACTTGACAACCTGCTAGAAGCAGCTTTTCTTGCCACCAGACCTTTCTCCATCAAGGAATCTGATGCCGTCACTAAACACATTCCTTAAATTGTAGCGATTTGTTGAGTGTTTTTTTTGGTGTCTAATCCGCATATATATCAATTGTGCCTTTGATTTTCTTAACTGTATATATCTTAAATGTCAACATATACACGTATGATTTAGTTTACGAAGATTTTTCAATGCCGAGAACCTCGATCAGAGAGTAAAAAAGGCGTAAGGTTCACAATGTTGTAAAATTAAAATGGGATATACCGGGCTAGGATTCGAGTTACAGGAACAAGGGCCAAACCAAACACCCAAGAATGGAATCGTCGAGCGAAAACACTTGACAACCTGCTAGAAGCAGCTTTTCTTGCCACCAGACCTTTCTCCATCAATTAGGAATCTGATGCCGTCACTAAACACATTCCTTAAATTGTAGCGATTTGTTGAGTGTTTTTTTTTTTGTGTCTAATCCGCATATATATCAAGAGTGCCCTTGATTTTCTTAACTGTATATCTCTTAAATGTCAAAATATACACGTATAATTTAGTTTACGAAGATTTTTCAATGCCGAGAACCTCGATCAGAGAGTAAAAAAGGCCTAAGGTTCACAATGTTGTAAAATTAAAATGGGATATACCGGGCTAGGATTCGAGTTACAGGAACAAGGGGCCAAACCAAACACCCAAGAATGGAATCGTCGAGCGAAAACACTTGACAACCTGCTAGAAGCAGCTTTTCTTGCCACCAGACCTTTCTCCATCAAGGAATCTGATGCCGTCACTAAACACATTCCTTAAATTGTAGCGATTTGTTGAGTGTTTTTTTGGTGTCTAATCCGCATATATATCAACAGTGCCTTTGATTTTCTTAACTGTATATATCTTAAATGTCAACATATACACGTATGATTTAGTTTACGAAGATTTTTCAATGCCGAGAACCTCGATCAGAGAGTAAAAAAGGCGTAAGGTTCACAATGTTGTAAAATTAAAATGGGATATACCGGGCTAGGATTCGAGTTACAGGAACAAGGGCCAAACCAAACACCCAAGAATGGAATCGTCGAGCGAAAACACTTGACAACCTCCAAGAAGCAGCATTTCTTGCCACCAGACCTTTCTCCATCAATTAGGAATCTGATGCCGTCACTAAACACATTCCATAAATTGTAGCGATTTGTTGAGTGTTTTTTTTGGTGTCTAATCCGCATATATATCAACAGTGCCCTTGATTTTCTTAACTGTATATCTCTTAAATGTCAACATACACACGTATGATTTAGTTTACGAAGATTTTTCAATGCCGAGAACCTCGATCAGAGAGTAAAAAAGGCGTAAGGTTCACAATGTTGTAAAATTAAAATGGGATATACCGGGCTAGGATTCGAGTTACAGGAACAAGGGCCAAACCAAACACCCAAGAATGGAATCGTCGAGCGAAAACACTTGACAACCTGCTAGAAGCAGCTTTTCTTGCCACCAGACCTTTCTCCATCAATTAGGAATCTGATGCCGTCACTAAACACATTCCTTAAATTGTAGCGATTTGTTGAGTGTTTTTTTTGGTGTCTAATCCGCATATATATCAATAGTGCCTTTGATTTTCTTAACTGTATATATCTTAAATGTCAACATATACACGTATGATTTAGTTTACGAAGATTTTTCAATGCCGAGAACCTCGATCAGAGAGTAAAAAAGGCGTAAGGTTCACAATGTTGTAAAATTAAAATGGGATATACCGGGCTAGGATTCGAGTTACAGGAACAAGGGCCAAACCAAACACCCAAGAATGGAATCGTCGAGTGAAAACACTTGACAACCTCCAAGAAGCAGCATTTCTTGCCACCAGACCTTTCTCCATCAATTAGGAATCTGATGCCGTCACTAAACACATTCCTTAAATTGTAGCGATTTGTTGAGTGTTTTTTTTTGTGTCTAATCCGCATATATATCAACAGTGCCCTTGATTTTCTTAACTGTATATCTCTTAAATGTCAACATATACACGTATGATTTAGTTTACGAAGATTTTTCAATGCCGAGAACCTCGATCAGAGAGTAAAAAAGGCGTAAGGTTCACAATGTTGTAAAATTAAAATGGGATATACCGGGCTAGGATTCGAGTTACAGGAATAAGGGCCAAACCAAACAACCAAGAATGGAATCGTCGAGCGAAAACACTTGACAACCTGCTAGAAGCAGCTTTTCTTGCCACCAGACCTTTCTCCATCAATTAGGAATCTGATGCCGTCACTAAACACATTACTTAAATTGTAGCGATTTGTTGAGTGTTTTTTTTTTGTGTCTAATCCGCATATATATCAAGAGTGCCCTTGATTTTCTTAACTGTATATCTCTTAAATGTCAACATATACACGTATGATTTAGTTTACGAAGATTTTTCAATGCCGAGAACCTCGATCAGAGAGTAAAAAAGGCCTAAGGTTCACAATGTTGTAAAATTAAAATGGGATATACCGGGCTAGGATACGAGTTACAGGAACAAGGGCCAAACCAAACACACAAGAATGGAATAGTCACGCGAAAACACTTGACAACCTCCTAGAAGCAGCTTTTCTTGGCACCAGACCTTTCTCCATCAATTAGGAATCTGATGCCGTCACTAAACACATTCCTTAAATTGTAGCGATTTGGTGAGTGTTCTTTTTTGTGTCTAATCCGCATATATATCAACATTGCCCTTGATTTTCTTAACTTTATATCTCTTAAATGTCAACATATACACGTATGATTTAGTTTACGAAGATTTTTCAATGCCGAGAACCTCAATCAGAGAGTAAAAAAGGCGTAAGGTTCACAATGTTGTAAAATTAAAATGGGATATACCGGGCTAGGATTCGAGTTACAGGAACAAGGGCCAAACCAAACACCCAAGAATGGAATAGTCGAGCGAAAACACTTGACAACCTGCTAGAAGCAGCTTTTCTTGCCACCAGACCTTTCTCCATCAATTAGGAATCTGATGCCGTCACTAAACACATTCCTTAAATTGTAGCGATTTGTTGAGTGTTTTTTTTTTGTGTCTAATCCGCATATATATCAACAGTGCCCTTGATTTTCTTAACTGTATATCTCTTAAATGTCAACATATACACGTATGATTTAGTTTACGAAGATTTTTCAATGCCGAGAACCTCGATCAGAGAGTAAAAAAGGCGTAAGGTTCACAATGTTGTAAAATTAAAATGGGATATACCGGGCTAGGATTCGAGTTACAGGAACAAGGGCCAAACCAAACACCCAAGAATGGAATCGTCGAGCGAAAACACTTGACAACCTCCAAGAAGCAGCATTTCTTGCCACCAGACCTTTCTCCATCAATTAGGAATCTGATGCCGTCACTAAACACATTCCTTAAATTGTAGCGATTTGTTGAGTGTTTTTTTTTTGTGTCTAATCCGCATATATATCAACAGTGCCCTTGATTTTCTTAACTGTATATCTCTTAAATGTCAACATATACACGTATGATTTAGTTTACGAAGATTTTTCAATGCCGAGAACCTCGATCAGAGAGTAAAAAAGGCCTAAGGTTCACAATGTTGTAAAATTAAAATGGGATATACCGGGCTAGGATACGAGTTACAGGAACAAGGGCCAAACCAAACACACAAGAATGGAATAGTCACGCGAAAACACTTGACAACCTCCTAGAAGCAGCTTTTCTTGGCACCAGACCTTTCTCCATCAATTAGGAATCTGATGCCGTCACTAAACACATTCCTTAAATTGTAGCGATTTGGTGAGTGTTCTTTTTTGTGTCTAATCCGCATATATATCAACATTGCCCTTGATTTTCTTAACTTTATATCTCTTAAATGTCAACATATACACGTATGATTTAGTTTACGAAGATTTTTCAATGCCGAGAACCTCAATCAGAGAGTAAAAAAGGCGTAAGGTTCACAATGTTGTAAAATTAAAATGGGATATACCGGGCTAGGATTCGAGTTACAGGAACAAGGGCCAAACCAAACACCCAAGAATGGAATAGTCGAGCGAAAACACTTGACAACCTGCTAGAAGCAGCTTTTCTTGCCACCAGACCTTTCTCCATCAATTAGGAATCTGATGCCGTCACTAAACACATTCCTTAAATTGTAGCGATTTGTTGAGTGTTTTTTTTTTGTGTCTAATCCGCATATATATCAACAGTGCCCTTGATTTTCTTAACTGTATATCTCTTAAATGTCAACATATACACGTATGATTTAGTTTACGAAGATTTTTCAATGCCGAGAACCTCGATCAGAGAGTAAAAAAGGCGTAAGGTTCACAATGTTGTAAAATTAAAATGGGATATACCGGGCTAGGATTCGAGTTACAGGAACAAGGGCCAAACCAAACACCCAAGAATGGAATCGTCGAGCGAAAACACTTGACAACCTCCAAGAAGCAGCATTTCTTGCCACCAGACCTTTCTCCATCAATTAGGAATCTGATGCCGTCACTAAACACATTCCTTAAATTGTAGCGATTTGTTGAGTGTTTTTTTTTTGTGTCTAATCCGCATATATATCAACAGTGCCCTTGATTTTCTTAACTGTATATCTCTTAAATGTCAACATATACACGTATGATTTAGTTTACGAAGATTTTTCAATGCCGAGAACCTCAATCAGAGAGTAAAAAAGGCGTAAGGTTCACAATGTTGTAAAATTAAAATGGGATATACCGGGCTAGGATTCGAGTTACAGGAACAAGGGCCAAACCAAACACCCAAGAATGGAATAGTCGAGCGAAAACACTTGACAACCTCCTAGAAGCAGCTTTTCTTGCCACCAGACCTTTCTCCATCAATTAGGAATCTGATGCCGTCACTAAACACATTCCTTAAATTGTAGCGATTTGTTGAGTGTTTTTTTTTTGTGTCTAATCCGCATATATATCAACAGTGCCCTTGATTTTCTTAACTGTATATCTCTTAAATGTCAACATATACACGTATGATTTAGTTTACGAAGATTTTTCAATGCCGAGAACCTCGATCAGAGAGTAAAAAAGGCGTAAGGTTCACAATGTTGTAAAATTAAAATGGGATATACCGGGCTAGGATTCGAGTTACAGGAACAAGGGCCAAACCAAACACCCAAGAATGGAATCGTCGAGCGAAAACACTTGACAACCTCCAAGAAGCAGCATTTCTTGCCACCAGACCTTTCTCCATCAATTAGGAATCTGATGCCGTCACTAAACACATTCCTTAAATTGTAGCGATTTGTTGAGTGTTTTTTTTTTGTGTCTAATCCGCATATATATCAACAGTGCCCTTGATTTTCTTAACTGTATATCTCTTAAATGTCAACATATACACGTATGATTTAGTTTACGAAGATTTTTCAATGCCGAGAACCTCGATCAGAGAGTAAAAAAGGCGTAAGGTTCACAATGTTGTAAAATTAAAATGGGATATACCGGGCTAGGATTCGAGTTACAGGAACAAGGGCCAAACCAAACACCCAAGAATGGAATCATCGAGCGAAAACACTTGACAACCTGCTAGAAGCAGCTTTTCTTGCCACCAGACCTTTCTCCATCAATTAGGAATCTGATGCCGTCACTAAACACATTCCTTAAATTGTAGCGATTTGTTGAGTGTTTTTTTTTGTGTCTAATCCGCATATATATCAACAGTGCCCTTGATTTTCTTAACTGTATATCTCTTAAATGTCAACATATACACGTATGATTTAGTTTACGAAGATTTTTCAAGGCCGAGAACCTCGATCAGAGAGTAAAAAAGGCGTATGGTTCACAATGTTGTAAAATTAAAATGGGATATACCGGGCTAGGATTCGAGTTACAGGAACAAGGGCCAAACCAAACACCCAAGAATGGAATCGTCGAGCGAAAACACTTGACAACCTGCTAGAAGCAGCTTTTCTTGCCACCAGACCTTTCTCCATCAATTAGGAATCTGATGTCGTCACTAAACACATTCGTTAAATTGTAGCGATTTGTTGAGTGTTTTTTTTGGTGTCTAATCCGCATATATATCAACAGTGCCTTTGATTTTCTTAACTGTATATATCTTAAATGTCAACATATACACGTATGATTTAGTTTACGAAGATTTTTCAATGCCGAGAACCTCGATCAGAGAGTAAAAAAGGCGTAAGGTTCACAATGTTGTAAAATTAAAATGGGATATACCGGGCTAGGATTCGAGTTACAGGAACAAGGGCCAAACCAAACACCCAAGAATGGAATCGTCGAGCGAAAACACTTGACAACCTCCAAGAAGCAGCATTTCTTGCCACCAGACCTTTCTCCATCAATTAGGAATCTGATGCCGTCACTAAACACATTCCTTAAATTGTAGCGATTTGTTGAGTGTTTTTTTTGGTGTCTAATCCGCATATATATCAACAGTGCCCTTGATTTTCTTAACTGTATATCTCTTAAATGTCAACATATACACGTATGATTTAGTTTACGAAGATTTTTCAATGCCGAGAACCTCGATCAGAGAGTAAAAAAGGCGTAAGGTTCACAATGTTGTAAAATTAAAATGGGATATACCGGGCTAGGATTCGAGTTACAGGAACAAGGGCCAAACCAAACACCCAAGAATGGAATCGTCGAGCGAAAACACTTGACAACCTCCAAGAAGCAGCATTTCTTGCCACCAGACCTTTCTCCATCAATTAGGAATCTGATGCCGTCACTAAACACATTCCTTAAATTGTAGCGATTTGTTGAGTGTTTTTTTTTTTTTTTGTGTCTAATCCGCATATATATCAAGAGTGCCCTTGATTTTCTTAACTGTATATCTCTTAAATGTCAACATATACACGTATGATTTAGTTTACGAAGATTTTTCAATGCCGATAACCTCGATCAGAGAGTAAAAAAGGCGTAAGGTTCACAATGTTGTAAAATTAAAATGGGATATACCGGGCTAGGATTCGAGTTACAGGAACAATGGCCAAACCAAACACCCAAGAATGGAATCGTCGAGCGAAAACACTTGACAACCTGCTAGAAGCAGCTTTTCTTGCCACCAGACCTTTCTCCATCAATTAGGAATCTGATGCCGTCACTAAACACATTCCTTAAATTGTAGCGATTTGTTGAGTGTTTTTTTTTTTGTGTCTAATCCGCATATATATATGAACAGTGCCCTTGATTTTCTTAACTGTATATCTCTTAAATGTCAACATATACACGTATGATTTAGTTTACGAAGATTTTTCAATGCCGAGAACCTCGATCAGAGAGTAAAAAAGGCCTAAGGTTCACAATGTTGTAAAATTAAAATGGGATATACCGGGCTAGGATACGAGTTACAGGAACAAGGGCCAAACCAAACACCCAAGAATGGAATAGTCACGCGAAAACACTTGACAACCTCCTAGAAGCAGCTTTTCTTGCCACCAGACCTTTCTCCATCAATTAGGAATCTGATGCCGTCACTAAACACATTCCTTAAATTGTAGCGATTTGGTGAGTGTTTTTTTTTTGTGTCTAATCCGCATATATATCAACATTGCCCTTGATTTTCTTAACTGTATATCTCTTAAATGTCAACATATACACGTATGATTTAGTTTACGAAGATTTTTCAATGCCGAGAACCTCAATCAGAGAGTAAAAAAGGCGTAAGGTTCACAATGTTGTAAAATTAAAATGGGATATACCGGGCTAGGATTCGAGTTACAGGAACAAGGGCCAAACCAAACACCCAAGAATGGAATCGTCGAGCGAAAACACTTGACAACCTGCTAGAAGCAGCTTTTCTTGCCACCAGACCTTTCTCCATCAATTAGGAATCTGATGCCGTCACTAAACACATTCATTAAATTGTAGCGATTTGTTGAGTTTTTTTTTGGTGTCTAATCCGCATATATATCAACAGTGCCTTTGATTTTCTTAACTGTATATATCTTAAATGTTAACATATACACGTATGATTTAGTTTACGAAGATTTTTCAATGCCGAGAACCTCGATCAGAGAGTAAAAAAGGCGTAAGGTTTACAATGTTGTAAAATTAAAATGGGATATACCGGGCTAGGATTCGAGTTACAGGAACAAGGGCCAAACCAAACACCCAAGAATGGAATCGTCGAGCGAAAACACTTGACAACCTCCAAGAAGCAGCATTTCTTGCCACCAGACCTTTCTCCATCAATTAGGAATCTGATGCCGTCACTAAACACATTCCTTAAATTGTAGCGATTTGTTGAGTGTTTTTTTTGGTGTCTAATCCACATATATATCAACAGTGCCTTTGATTTTCTTAACTGTATATATCTTAAATTTCAACATATACACGTATGATTTAGTTTACGAAGATTTTTAAATGCCGAGAACCTCGATCAGAGAGTAAAAAAGGCGTAAGGTTCACAATGTTGTAAAATTAAAATGGGATATACCGGGCTAGGATTCGAGTTACAGGAACAAGGGCCAAACCAAACACCCAAGAATGGAATCGTCGAGCGAAAACACTTGACAACCTGCTAGAAGCAGCTTTTCTTGCCACCAGACCTTTCTCCATCAATTAGGAATCTGATGCCGTCACTAAACACATTCCTTAAATTGTAGCGATTTGTTGAGTGTTTTTTTTTTTGTGTCTAATCCGCATATATATATGAACAGTGCCCTTGATTTTCTTAACTGTATATCTCTTAAATGTCAACATATACACGTATGATTTAGTTTACGAAGATTTTTCAATGCCGAGAACCTCGATCAGAGAGTAAAAAAGGCCTAAGGTTCACAATGTTGTAAAATTAAAATGGGATATACCGGGCTAGGATTCGAGTTACAGGAACAAGGGCCAAACCAAACACCCAAGAATGGAATCGTCGAGCGAAAACACTTGACAACCTCCAAGAAGCAGCATTTCTTGCCACCAGACCTTTCTCCATCAATTAGGAATCTGATGCCGTCACTAAACACATTCCTTAAATTGTAGCGATTTGTTGAGTGTTTTTTTTTTTTTTTGTGTCTAATCCGCATATATATCAAGAGTGCCCTTGATTTTCTTAACTGTATATCTCTTAAATGTCAACATATACACGTATGATTTAGTTTACGAAGATTTTTCAATGCCGAGAACCTCGATCAGAGAGTAAAAAAGGCGTAAGGTTCACAATGTTGTAAAATTAAAATGGGATATACCGGGCTAGGATTCGAGTTACAGGAACAATGGCCAAACCAAACACCCAAGAATGGAATCGTCGAGCGAAAACACTTGACAACCTGCTAGAAGCAGCTTTTCTTGCCACCAGACCTTTCTCCATCAATTAGGAATCTGATGCCGTCACTAAACACATTCCTTAAATTGTAGCGATTTGGTGAGTGTTTTTTTTTTTGTGTCTAATCCGCATATATATCAACATTGCCCTTGATTTTCTTAACTGTATATCTCTTAAATGTCAACATATACACGTATGATTTAGTTTACGAAGATTTTTCAATGCCGAGAACCTCAATCAGAGAGTAAAAAAGGCGTAAGGTTCACAATGTTGTAAAATTAAAATGGGATATACCGGGCTAGGATTCGAGTTACAGGAACAAGGGCCAAACCAAACACCCAAGAATGGAATCGTCGAGCGAAAACACTTGACAACCTGCTAGAAGCAGCTTTTCTTGCCACCAGACCTTTCTCCATCAATTAGGAATCTGATGCCGTCACTAAACACATTCATTAAATTGTAGCGATTTGTTGAGTTTTTTTTTGGTGTCTAATCCGCATATATATCAACAGTGCCTTTGATTTTCTTAACTGTATATATCTTAAATGTTAACATATACACGTATGATTTAGTTTACGAAGATTTTTCAATGCCGAGAACCTCGATCAGAGAGTAAAAAAGGCGTAAGGTTCACAATGTTGTAAAATTAAAATGGGATATACCGGGCTAGGATTCGAGTTACAGGAACAAGGGCCAAACCAAACACCCAAGAATGGAATCGTCGAGCGAAAACACTTGACAACCTCCAAGAAGCAGCATTTCTTGCCACCAGACCTTTCTCCATCAATTAGGAATCTGATGCCGTCACTAAACACATTCCTTAAATTGTAGCGATTTGTTGAGTGTTTTTTTTTTTTTTTGTGTCTAATCCGCATATATATCAAGAGTGCCCTTGATTTTCTTAACTGTATATCTCTTAAATGTCAACATATACACGTATGATTTAGTTTACGAAGATTTTTCAATGCCGAGAACCTCGATCAGAGAGTAAAAAAGGCGTAAGGTTCACAATGTTGTAAAATTAAAATGGGATATACCGGGCTAGGATTCGAGTTACAGGAACAATGGCCAAACCAAACACCCAAGAATGGAATCGTCGAGCGAAAACACTTGACAACCTGCTAGAAGCAGCTTTTCTTGCCACCAGACATTTCTCCATCAATTAGGAATCTGATGCCGTCACTAAACACATTCCTTAAATTGTAGCGATTTGTTGAGTGTTTTTTTTTTTGTGTCTAATCCGCATATATATATGAACAGTGCCCTTGATTTTCTTAACTGTATATCTCTTA
Organism: Helianthus tuberosus; assembly: GCA_030545235.1. NCBI lineage: Eukaryota > Viridiplantae > Streptophyta > Magnoliopsida > Asterales > Asteraceae > Helianthus > Helianthus tuberosus. The sequence goes on from JARYGA010031932.1 coordinate 12,621, forward strand.
AATGTCAACATATACACGTATGATTTAGTTTACGAAGATTTTTCAATGCCGAGAACCTCGATCAGAGAGTAAAAAAGGCCTAAGGTTCACAATGTTGTAAAATTAAAATGGGATATACCGGGCTAGGATACGAGTTACAGGAACAAGGGCCAAACCAAACACCCAAGAATGGAATAGTCACGCGAAAACACTTGACAACCTCCTAGAAGCAGCTTTTCTTGCCACCAGACCTTTCTCCATCAATTAGGAATCTGATGCCGTCACTAAACACATTCCTTAAATTGTAGCGATTTGGTGAGTGTTTTTTTTTTGTGTCTAATCCGCATATATATCAACATTGCCCTTGATTTTCTTAACTGTATATCTCTTAAATGTCAACATATACACGTATGATTTAGTTTACGAAGATTTTTCAATGCCGAGAACCTCAATCAGAGAGTAAAAAAGGCGTAAGGTTCACAATGTTGTAAAATTAAAATGGGATATACCGGGCTAGGATTCGAGTTACAGGAACAAGGGCCAAACCAAACACCCAAGAATGGAATCGTCGAGCGAAAACACTTGACAACCTGCTAGAAGCAGCTTTTCTTGCCACCAGACCTTTCTCCATCAATTAGGAATCTGATGCCGTCACTAAACACATTCATTAAATTGTAGCGATTTGTTGAGTTTTTTTTTTGTGTCTAATCCGCATATATATCAACGGTGCCTTTGATTTTCTTAACTGTATATATCTTAAATGTTAACATATACACGTATGATTTAGTTTACGAAGATTTTTCAATGCCGAGAACCTCGATCAGAGAGTAAAAAAGGCGTAAGGTTCACAATGTTGTAAAATTAAAATGGGATATACCGGGCTAGGATTCGAGTTACAGGAACAAGGGCCAAACCAAACACCCAAGAATGGAATCGTCGAGCGAAAACACTTGACAACCTCCAAGAAGCAGCATTTCTTGCCACCAGACCTTTCTCCATCAATTAGGAATCTGATGCCGTCACTAAACACATTCCTTAAATTGTAGCGATTTGTTGAGTGTTTTTTTTGGTGTCTAATCCACATATATATCAACAGTGCCTTTGATTTTCTTAACTGTATATATCTTAAATTTCAACATATACACGTATGATTTAGTTTACGAAGATTTTTAAATGCCGAGAACCTCGATCAGAGAGTAAAAAAGGCGTAAGGTTCACAATGTTGTAAAATTAAAATGGGATATACCGGGCTAGGATTCGAGTTACAGGAACAAGGGCCAAACCAAACACCCAAGAATGGAATCGTCGAGCGAAAACACTTGACAACCTGCTAGAAGCAGCTTTTCTTGCCACCAGACCTTTCTCCATCAATTAGGAATCTGATGCCGTCACTAAACACATTCCTTAAATTGTAGCAATTTGTTGAGTGTTTTTTTTTGTGTCTAATCCGCATATATATCAAGAGTGCCCTTGATTTTCTTAACTGTATATCTCTTAAATGTCAACATATACACGTATGATTTAGTTTACGAAGATTTTTCAATGCCGAGAACCTCGATCAGAGAGTAAAAAAGGCCTAAGGTTAACAATGTTGTAAAATTAAAATGGGATATACCGGGCTAGGATACGAGTTACAGGAACAAGGGCCAAACCAAACACCCAAGAATGGAATAGTCACGCGAAAACACTTGACAACCTCCTAGAAGCAGCTTTTCTTGCCACCAGACCTTTCTCCATCAATTAGGAATCTGATGCCGTCACTAAACACATTCCTTAAATTGTAGCGATTTGGTGAGTGTTTTTTTTTTGTGTCTAATCCGCATATATATCAACATTGCCCTTGATTTTCTTAACTGTATATCTCTTAAATGTCAACATATACACGTATGATTTAGTTTACGAAGATTTTTCAATGCCGAGAACCTCAATCAGAGAGTAAAAAAGGCGTAAGGTTCACAATGTTGTAAAATTAAAATGGGATATACCGGGCTAGGATTCGAGTTACAGGAACAAGGGCCAAACCAAACTCCCAAGAATGGAATCGTCGAGCGAAAACACTTGACAACCTGCTAGAAGCAGCTTTTCTTGCCACCAGACCTTTCTCCATCAATTAGGAATCTGATGCCGTCACTAAACACATTCCTTAAATTGTAGCGATTTGTTGAGTTTTTTTTTTGGTGTCTAATCCGCATATATATCAACAGTGCCTTTGATTTTCTTAACTGTATATATCTTAAATGTTAACATATACACGTATGATTTAGTTTACGAAGATTTTTCAATGCCGAGAACCTCGATCAGAGAGTAAAAAAGGCGTAAGGTTCACAATGTTGTAAAATTAAAATGGGATATACCGGGCTAGGATTCGAGTTACAGGAACAAGGGCCAAACCAAACACCCAAGAATGGAATCGTCGAGCGAAAACACTTGACAACCTCCAAGAAGCAGCATTTCTTGCCACCAGACCTTTCTCCATCAATTAGGAATCTGATGCCGTCACTAAACACATTCCTTAAATTGTAGCGATTTGTTGAGTGTTTTTTTTTTTTTGTGTCTAATCCGCATATATATCAAGAGTGCCCTTGATTTTCTTAACTGTATATCTCTTAAATGTCAACATATACACGTATGATTTAGTTTACGAAGATTTTTCAATGCCGAGAACCTCGATCAGAGAGTAAAAAAGGCGTAAGGTTCACAATGTTGTAAAATTAAAATGGGATATACCGGGCTAGGATTCGAGTTACAGGAACAAGGGCCAAACCAAACACCCAAGAATGGAATCGTCGAGCGAAAACACTTGACAACCTGCTAGAAGCAGCTTTTCTTGCCACCAGACCTTTCTCCATCAATTAGGAATCTGATGTCGTCACTAAACACATTCCTTAAATTGTAGCGATTTGTTGAGTGTTTTTTTTTTTTGTGTCTAATCCGCATATATATCAACAGTGCCCTTGATTTTCTTAACTGTATATCTCTTAAATGTCAACATATACACGTATGATTTAGTTTACGAAGATTTTTCAATGCTGAGAACCTCGATCAGAGAGTAAAAAAGGCGTAAGGTTCACAATGTTGTAAAATTAAAATGGGATATACCGGGCTAGGATTCGAGTTACAGGAAGAAGGGCCAAACCAAACACCCAAGAATGGAATCGTCGAGCGAAAACACTTGACAACCTACTAGAAGCAGCTTTTCTTGCCACCAGACCTTTCTCCATCAATTAGGAATCTGATGCCGTCACTAAACACATTCCTTAAATTGTAGCGATTTGTTGAGTGTTTTTTTTTTTGTGTCTAATCCGCATATATATCAAGAGTGCCCTTGATTTTCTTAACTGTATATCTCTTAAATGTCAACATATACACGTATGATTTAGTTTACGAAGATTTTTCAATGCCGAGAACCTCGATCAGAGAGTAAAAAAGGCCTAAGGTTCACAATGTTGTAAAATTAAAATGGGATATACCGGGCTAGGATACGAGTTACAGGAACAAGGGCCAAACCAAACACCCAAGAATGGAATAGTCACGCGAATACACTTGACAACCTCCTAGAAGCAGCTTTTCTTGCCACCAGACCTTTCTCCATCAATTAGGAATCTGAAGCCGTCACTAAACACATTCCTTAAATTGTAGCGATTTGGTGAGTGTTTTTTTTTTGTCTAATCCGCATATATATCAACATTGCCCCTGATTTTCTTAATTGTATATCTCTTAAATGTCAACATATACACGTATGATTTAGTTTACGAAGATTTTTCAATGCCGAGAACCTCAATCAGATAGTAAAAAAGGCGTAAGGTTCACAATGTTGTAAAATTAAAATGGGATATACCGGGCTAGGATTCGAGTTACAGGAACAAGGGCCAAACCAAACACCCAAGAATGGAATCGTCGAGCGAAAACACTTGACAACCTGCTAGAAGCAGCTTTTCTTGCCACCAGACCTTTCTCCATCAATTAGGAATCTGATGCCGTCACTAAACACATTCCTTAAATTGTAGCGATTTGTTGAGTGTTTTTTTTGGTGTCTAATCCACATATATATCAACAGTGCCTTTGATTTTCTTAACTGTATATATCTTAAATTTCAACATATACACGTATGATTTAGTTTACGAAGATTTTTAAATGCCGAGAACCTCGATCAGAGAGTAAAAAAGGCGTAAGGTTCACAATGTTGTAAAATTAAAATGGGATATACTGGGCTAGGATTCGAGTTACAGGAACAAGGGCCAAACCAAACACCCAAGAATGGAATCGTCGAGCGAAAACACTTGACAACCTGCTAGAAGCAGCTTTTCTTGCCACCAGACCTTTCTCCATCAATTAGGAATCTGATGCCGTCACTAAACACATTCCATAAATTGTAGCAATTTGTTGAGTGTTTTTTTTTTGTGTCTAATCCGCATATATATCA
>JARYGA010031933.1:0-19153 GCA_030545235.1 Helianthus tuberosus
TTATGCTACTTTAACGCGTTGTTCGCGTGAAACGCGTTCGGACCGCCTAACTAGCCCTATGACAAGTGTTATATGCCTAAACATGTTACATAATCAGTTATGTGACAAAAGTTTAGGTTACATATGCTTAATTACCAATTATACATGAAAAGGGTATTCTGGTAATTTACCTAAGGCATATAAACTACCTATCATACAACTACTTAAACGATGTGACCATAGGGTATAACCTCGGAAGGTTATTCCCTACCTACTATGGTTACCTAATGTATTTGGTCGGATCCTAATGATCGACCAAATGGGTCGGGTTCGAGGTATAAGCGATTTATTAGATCGCTTACCCTACGACCCTAGACAACGTGGTAATCAGTAGGCATAGTCCCAAGGGACTATAACCATCGTGATTACAATCACGTTGCGAAGTTCAAACGAACTTCGCATTGACCATTACTGGTCAACGCTGAAAGTCAAACAAAGTTTGACATTCGGACTCGAAAAGCAATAAAATAAGGAAAAGAACGAAAGAATACTTACGAAGGGTCCCCGAATGCTAATTTCGATCCGAGAATCTCAGGTATGAAACAATGGTTTCAACTTAGAGTTTCTAAGAACAAAATTCTAGTGATTATGAAGCATGGGGGGTGGGGTATTTATAGTAAAAGGTCCACCGTTAAGATCGTTTCATGGAAAACGTGCCATGATCTTGCCCGTACATTTGTCGTAAAGTTGTGGTGGCTAAATATCATCCTTATCATCTGACTAAGCATGTAAGAATGTGTGGGTGTGAATGTAACAGCTGCAATCTGTGATTAAATGCATTTAATCTGGTCTGATATACGGACGCGGCCCGCTTCAGGATCAGCCAAACATAATGCGGGCCGCCTGGCCTTGTCAGATCAGAAACATGTTTGTATTTTGACAGTTTCAGTCCCTGCACGTGTTTAAGGCCATTCCCGACACTTCTAAGGCCCGTAAAGCCAACTTTAAGGCCCTAAAATGTTGCCTAAACATTTTGGACATGAAACATGCTCAAAAATATGCCGGGTGTTGGTTCGTTTGGTCGTACGAACGCGATGTTCGCTTAATTACGACGGAATGCGCATAAGCGCGAAAAACGATCCAAATGACGCAACGAATGGATTTTTGGCAAGCCAAACACTAAAGCATAATATAGTCATGCTTACATAAATTTTTGGATGTCCGGATGTATTCAGAACGTAAGTTATGCGCGAAAGTTCAAACTTGTGCACTCTTTGACACTTTTAGTCCCTGAATGACCCAAAAGTTTATTTTAGCACACCGAACCCCTCAAAGCCTATTTCTAAGCTATATAAAGGATATTTAAGGTGTGTTTAACTTATGGTCATGTTCCGGAATGTTTGTTACAGTTCAAATTGACATACTTTCGCAGTTTGTCATATTTAGTCCCTGTAAGCGAATTAACTCGATTTTGCCATACCAAAGCCTTCAAAACTTATTTCTAAGTTATGTAAAGGTTATTTAAGGTATGTTAAGCCTATGTCACTATTCCGGAGTGTTTGTTGCATTAAACTGGTTATATTTACGCGTCGGTGCGCGTATAACCTTCCAGAAAGCGATTTAGAGTTTGAAATTGAACAATAATTGATATGTGCAAATGATACACATATTTTTACAAATCCCAAGTATGAAATATAATATTTCATTGGTTCGGTATTTGTTTGATAGCCGTGAAGGAACAGGTGTTACATGTAAGGGGTTAAATTGCGAAACCGTGAGAGCTCAGGTCAGAACTTCCGTTCAGCAGAGAGATGATGGCTCGACTTTTGGTGGGTCCCCTTTAGAGAATCTTTTTTACAACAGCATTAATTAGCAATTTCATTGTCTATTTTTGCTGAGGGCTGCGCTATTTTTCAAGCAAGCGTAAAGTATTCTCCGGGGACTAGGCCATTGCTTCCGCATTATCAAAAGTCCCGGGATAATACCCCATATATCACTAAGCATAAAGACCTAGTATCTCAGAAAGAGGGGTCCTTCAAACAAGATTTCGGGGGTTACCCATATATCCGAGAGATGTTACCCACGATATAAGCAAGTTTGAATTTAGGTTTATATCTCGTCACAATCTACTAAATGTGCAAAAACCTACTGGCATATCATCAGTGAGACCGTTTATCACATTTAACTTTCCATTTCTTTAGCATGTCGTGATCGTCCACTGATGTACTATCATTTCCTCTTTTATACAACAAAACTCATTTTTGATTTTTATCATGTTTTTGACTTTTTTCAAATTTTCAAATGTTTTTGGATTTTCTTTTACTCCCCCTAAAATGCAAACACATTTTAGGAAATTTGAAAACAAACTATACAATAAAATGACAACCGATATCAAATCGCTTCAATTCGCCGTCCACTTGGCATAAACAATCAGAACTCCCCCTCGGAACAAACTATTTTCCCATTGTGATTTCAAAACACTTAAGTTTGTTTTAATCAAATGGTTTTTCCGGAAAATAAGTTTTGTTGATTTTATCACTTGTAAAATAGGGGATCATCACATTGCTCTCTTTAAAACCACTTGTAAGTATGGTCCAATCAAGTTCAACTTAATGACCTTGATTAACCATTTGTCGATGAAAATCTCTCTCAACTACTTACAGGTTCACTCACCAACTATAATCACTTGTAAATCAAAATATAACAATTTAAATATACCACCAGTACTTTACCAACTGTACCACTTGTAGGATCATTTGCTAAGAAAGATGCCGATACCTGCTCCACTCTTACCAACCTGGGAGCTCCGGCAAGTCAGAATTTTTAGTTTGGAAAAACTTTCCCCCAAGGCTGACCATCCTTGGGAGATTCTGGAACACATCTGTCCCACCAGCACTTTGATTTGTAGAATTCTTTAGCACCTTTCACTTTTCCTGCAACCATCTTTCCAAAAATATGTTTAACATTTCCATTAAACACCTTTTCAGCATCAAATTCTTTCTTATCAGCAAAGAATTGATCTGAAATCTCAACCCTACCTTTTGATTTCAAATAATCTTTTGTCAATGACGGAAAGTTTTCCTCGTTCATCTCAGGAACGGAATTATCAACCTTTTTCTCAACACATGACTCCTCTGATTTTAGGGAATCAGATTCATTGTCAGAACTTCCTTCAGATTTTACAACCCATTTTTGTTTTGTTAAATCAACTCTTCTTTTGTAAAACCGTTTTGAACTTTCACCTTCTTCAGAAGTTGAATTTTCAAACACTTTCAATTTCTCAGTTGATTGTTTCTTCTCAAAGACAAGTTTTTCTTTCAGTTTTGAGTTAGAAGTAACTTCCTGTTTTGTATTGTTGGACTGTTGGCAATTCCAGGCAATATGTCCAACTTTTTTGCATTTAAAGCAAGTCCTTCTGTCAACTCTTTGAGCAAACTTCTTCACATTCCTCTTTACCTCAGCAAGAGACTCTTGGTTGGACTGTTTCCAGAATGGTTTCTTCTGCTCATCTTCTGAACTTCCTCCTGAAACAAATTTTGTTTTTGGTTTATAATTTTTCTCATTTTTATAATTTTCTGAAGAATTAAAACACAGACCTTGTTTTTTAAAATTACAATTGTGGTTTGGTTTCTTTTGATAATGTGAACCATAACCGTAACCCTTTTTCTTGTTCAATCTCTGTTGAACTCTTGAAGTGTATTTTTTAGGTTTTTCATGAAGATTTAAATCATTTATTTCAGAAATATTAATTTCTGTTATTTTGAAAACCTGTTTGATCATTTCAGTTTTGACACTTCTTATTGGAAATTCCTCATCAGAATATAATTTGTCTGAATCATACAAAGTATAAGCCACTTTGATTGACCCGTCATTCAAATTAGATTTTGATAACAGGAATTCTCTATTGTAAACCCTGTTAACCGGTGAACTCGGACTCTTTTCTAACGAACTCGGACTCTTTTCTGACGAATTCGAACTCTCAGATTTAGACTCCGACTTTAACTCTTCATCTGTATCTAACACCTGATCGACAACTTTCTTTACTAACTCAGACTCATGATCAGTGTCAGACGCTGTGAATGTAACATCAATATTGTCTGGTAATTCATCAATGATTTCAGACTTTAACTTGATGTTGACTGCCTTTTTTAGACGCTCCTCGTTAGGATTCCTTGGAGAATAAGTACCAGTATCAGTATCTTCAGTCTTTTTATCCATGAACGCTTCCAGACCTGCAACAGTAGGATAAACACGATCAATCAAATAATCACAAGTAGTATAACTCAACAGTAATCGTTTAATCCTTTCACTTTCGATCTTTTCAAGCTCCAACTCCTTCTTCAGCTTTGCACAATCTTCAATGTATGCATTAATAACACTCTGCTTTGTCATTAATGTTGCACTCATCTTTTCCATTGCATTTTCAATTTCTGAATTTGTCTTTTTCAGACGATCAACTGTGTTGTTCAGCACATCATAAGACTCCTTGACATACTTCACATCACACAGTAAATCTTCTTTTATCTTCTCTAATTCAGCAATCTTCTTATCTTTCTCCTCACAAACTTTGCAAGTTTCTGAACACTTTGAACACGGTTTTTTAACTTCAACCAATTTTTCAACTATCTTTTCAACCTCGACGAATTTCTCTACTTCGACCAGTTTTTCAACTTCGACTATTTTTTCAACCTCAACAATCTTCTCCACTACTTTCTCCACTTCAACGATTTTCTCCATTACTTTCTCAGTTAATAAATCAACATTTGCTTCTCCAGCTTCTGTCTTTATCTTTTCATCAGCTAGCCTTCTTGTTGCTTCCAACTCTTTCTTCAATCTGGCAATCTTCTTCTAATACAGCATCTCCATTTTATGTGCAAAAAACAAATTAAAACTAGTAGGATCTATGCCTTTTCTTGCTTTGTTGAGATGTTCTTCCTCATCATCGGTATCCACATCACTTCCGAGATCTGAAAAAATCGGGATTCTTTTCTCACTAGCCTCATCTTCTCCTAGTATTCAAGCAACAAAGCCTGAATCAGATGGAATGTATTTATCCCAACTAAATCCCTCTGCAACTTTTTCATCATCTTGATGAATAAGTAAAGCTTTCTTCTTTCCATCTTCAATAGCATGAGCATGTGCAGTTTGTGGTTGTTGAGCAATCTGATGGAAAATTGATTTCTGATAATAATTGTTCCTATCTTGATTCCCGGTTGCTTCTTTGCTTTTGCATTCTCGTTTAAAATGTCCTTTTCCTTTGCAACGGAAACAGGTAACTTTTGACTTGTCAAATCCCAACTGAGAAGTAGCCATTCCTCGAAATTCATCTCTACCAGTAATCTCTTGAAACTTTTCAGCTCTCTTCCAAGCACTCGCTAAGCACCATTTGATATCCATCAGCTCAAGTTCTTCAGCATCAATTTGGTCGTAATCTTCTTTGGTAAGCAACGGATTTCCAATCTTCCCACCGATCAAACTTTCGTAAGATTCTAACATAGCAACCAGTGATGCCATGTGTTTCTTGGCAACTTCCGGTGACAGATTCTGACCATTTTGAATGTTTAAGGTAACATTGCACTGAAGATTTGTTGAGTTTTGTCGTTGAGAACTTGATGTTGTGCTGTTTGGATCAAAACTTGAGAATGCTGAAGAATATCCACCACTTTGAGTAACATTGCTACTCTTTGTTCCAGACGAACTGTCAGCACTGAAACCAGTTTGAATCTTTGGACTAGGGCTGGGAGTAGCCTCAAACTTGTTCCCTCTGTAATACAAACTGACATCTTGTTTGGCATTTGGATTCGTCATTATAGCAGTTTTCTGAATATCCAGCTCCCGCTCTTCAAACTTTTGAATGAATTGTGCCAGATTCATATTCTCAGACTCTCTTGTGTGTTTTAAAATCATCAAATAAGTTCCCCACTTTTGTTGTGGTAGTGCTTCAGCTAGTTTATCGACCCACTCATCATCATCTTTCTCAATGTTAAATCTTTTCATTTCTAAGACTAGATGACAATATCTATCAATGGTATGCTTTGTAGTTTCATGGTCGAAAGCTGAATACATATCAAACGACTTCTTCAATAACGCCTTTTTGTTTTTAATCATATCTGCGCTTCCTTTGAATTTCTGAATCAATGCTTCCCAAATTGACTTAGCTGTATTACCATGTTGAAGCAAAACAAATATATCTTCTGTAATTGCCTGTTGAAGAATACTGATCATCATTTTCTCACTAGTATACTTCAATTTGTCAACTTCCGTAAAGTCACTGAAACCTTTTTCAAGTCCACGTTCGTTTTTCGGTTTCTCATAGTCTTTCTCCAAAGAACACCATGCATCAAACTTGTAAGCTTGCACCCAATTCTCAAATCGATTTTTCCATCCCTGAAAATCTTCAATGTACATAAGTTTTGGCGGTTTCTGATGAGTTCCCGTCTCATTTTCACTGTATAATGTTTCAGCAGCTGTAACTGGAGCGACTGGCGTGGCAAACGCATTGTAGAATTCCTCTTCCATGTCTTCAGAAAATTTGATATACTTTGGCAAAACACCTGAATGAGAACGAACAAACAATCAGTTTTAACAAACTAAAAAATGTTAACGTGTGTAACAGTTGAAACAGTCTAGAACTCGTGACGAAAATTCGCGGACTCGTTCCACTACTGGATAAAAAGATGCAAACTTCTTTACTCAAATGGGCCGTGCACTTTAATATGATGTAAACCTTGGGCTTGGCTAACAACACTTTAAACTCTAATTAATTTAATCGATGATAAAGACTGACAATCAATATTAATTTTTCATGCAAACTAACATTTTATTGAAAAACAAATCGATATCACATGCGGGCCGACAATTCTATGATACTCTGATTCTCATTGGGCCGAATATATTGATCAAATAATGGGTCGAATATTATCTTGAACCTATCAAGTCACATGCAAAGTATTGAATGAACTAACACCTTTTTAAATGTTCAACACAATTTGATTGGGCCTTCAAATCCACTAAACCAAAAACATTTGAATATTGTTTCTATTAAATCGGTGTGTTTCAACTTTTCAACTTTTGAATATAGTAAACAAGGGTGGCCGACAATTATGCAAGTTCTTTCAATACACATGCAAACATCACATGCACTCTGACACAAAACTTTATTACTCTAAACACTTGATTGGGCCGATTGTATGAAGTCACATGGGTCAATGAACTTCACATGTAAAAAACTGATGACTATGATCAAATCGATGCAACCAGAACTTCAATTTTCAAGACCCGAAATGATAATATCACATGAATTTGACACCAAAACATGCCAATTCACACAACACGATGCACTTTCAAGCACTTTCAAGCGGTGTGGCGGTTTCAAGCGGACTCAGGTTGATTAATTTTGGAGCGGAATCTCTGATTTGGTACTCTGGAGCGGAATCAGAAAATAATTTTGGAGCGAAATCAACACTTTTAAATTGAAACACAACTTGGAGCGGAATCAGTCACAAAACTCGAGCGGAATCACAAGAGCGGAATCACTTCGAACATCAATTTTACCCATTTTTAAGCTGTATTTTAGCATGAAACTTTCAAGGATTTGTTAATATGCAATTTTACATAATTTGTGAAAATTTTGACCAATTTTAACCGTAAAAACTTGAATTTTTTTAAAGAAAGTGTAGAAAAACAGAGATTTTCAAGCTGAATCGTATAGAACTCCTCATCCTGAGCTCTGACACCACTTGTAGGATCGTGTCTCGACCTGAATGAGTCGTTCGGAAGAACTCAAATCCGTTTCAGAGGCGGAAACAGAGAAACGGATGTCAAAACAGCTTGATTCACACTTTAATCCTCTAGTATATTGAATTTACAATGTTTACAATCAAAGGATATACCGGCAGCACCTCGGTATCACTTGGCAAAATCTGTTACAAATGAAATGCACACTACCCTATTTATAGTTGTCTTGATTTCGCTCCAAACCACACATAGCTTGTAGGAGCGGAATCAGAAAATTGAATTGGAGCAAAATATCTAAAAGCTTTAACAATTGTTTTATCTTCTTGTGTAATGATGCAATTGATGATGTCATCTTGATGATGTCATCATTGTATAGGATGATGTCACACTTGTTCAGATCCGCAACGCGACTGAGACTAGATATAAGACGAAGTCGACAGATGAATGCACTAACATGAACAAGCTGCAACAAACAGCTAATCTGCTGCTCCATGGTAAGAAATCAGATGTCGAAATCCGGGTAAGGAAACAGTGGAGCAGGTGGAGCAGCAAACTGTGATGGACCAGTACCAGGTGGAGGACGCGGGATCCTCTCTAGCTCAGTGACTCTACGACTCAACATATCCTGCTAGAGCTGCAGGGATAAAAGCAGATCATCCCTCGAATATCCAATATGGAAGGGATGGTATGGGTCAGATATAGGCATGACGTTGGGCGGAAACCACATAAATGGCTCGGCCGTGGGTGCAGAACAAGATGCAGCGTGTGTAAACTGTGGCATGAAATGATCGGCTGCTGACACAAAAGGTATGTGACTGGCTTGCTGACTCGATGGTCCTTCCCCAGGACAGGGAGGAGGGATATTCTGAAGAAATGTGATGGGTAAATCTGTGCGGTGAACATCTGACACAGGAGGGTGAAACTGAGCGACATCAGCGGGTGCATGTACAGGTGCAGGAGGGGGAGTAACTGGCCTGACAAAAGGAGGGTAGTCGTCATCATCCTCAATCCACCCATTGCGGGTGTGAGCATATCTGGGGTCTACATGGGTAGCAAATAGTGCATGATCAATAAGTGCAGGGATCGGGTCAGGCAAAGGTGGTGCAACAACTGGTACATCAACAGGGATAGGGTCGTGCACAGGTGGAAGGTCGTGAGCAAGAATAGGCTCAGGTGCAATCTCCGGCTCTGGGTCAGCTGGAGCAAGCTCATGATCAGCGGGTACATCCAGGAGCTGCAACAGGTGCATCAATGGGCTACTCAGCAGGAACAAAATCAATCTCCTGCTCAGGATCGAAATCAGGATCAACAGGTGCCTCAAAAGGCTGCTCATCAGGGACAAACTCAATCTCATGGTCTGGATCAAAATCGTGTGGAAAGATAGGATCCATCTCGTCATCAAAATCAAAATCCTGATCATCGTCGTGTGGACCAATAGGCGCGGCAGACATAGCCGTGTCACTGTCTGAATCTGTGGGATATCGATGTAATCCCAACGCATGTAAGGTACTGGAAGACACTGACTCAAAAGAATCATGACCAGACGGGTCAGATAAAACCTCCACAACAGGAACCTCGACAGGTGGAATAGCAATGGCATCGACAACTGGAATCTCATCAAAAGGAATAGCAACATCATCATCAACCGGAGCCCCACCATCCTGGGCATCCTTAGGGGGACCCTCGATGAAAAGATCGACGTCATCGTCAGACATCGCGTCAAGAGGCAGATCCTCAACAGGAAATCCAGTGAGAGGAAAAGGAGCAGGGATCTGAACAAGAGGCAAATCCCCGTCAAGAAAACCATCAGCTATAGGTATAATATCACCAAAATCCGGCAAGGCGAAAGGCTGAAAATCATCAGTATCATCTGAAAGCATCTCTGGATCACTCTCTGTAACAACTCTCATCAAAAGTCATAATTATTAAAATAATTTGTCCAATAGGAAACCCTAATTGAGACACCCAAGTGATTCTACGCAAACCCTAAAATTTTCAGAATAATCAGAATCAGGATCAGGGCCCCTAAAACTCAGGGGGGTAAAACCCTAGTTACGATTATCTACATAAAATGCTGTCAAAATTGAAATTTACGAATCTGTCAACTCAGCAAGCCTACACACACACGGGGCTACTCTATAACGATTTCGTGTCCCTTACGGACCGTAAGGGATGAGGCTTACGGTCCGTAAGCCTGGTAAAATTTGTGTATAAATAGCAGAGATTGGGACTAGATTTCTGGAACTGAAACGACGTAAAAAGTCAAAATATACACTGAGTTACGTTCTGTTTACTATCAAAACACACACGAATCACGAAGTGCTGCCGCAAAACAGGGTAATAACTCGATCGCTGCTATGATTCAATGTCCGATTGATCAAAATATCCAATGGATGTTTAAGTGCTGCCCACATTAGGGTTATGCTTTGTCATTCGTCGTTAATTCGATGGATGTTTAAGTATCGCACTTTGTCATTCGTTGTGAGGGTTTGATCTCGTGAGTTATCGTAAATTCCGTATTGATTACTAACCCAGTTTTGTGTGCATTGTTATTTAAATTAGGTTAACAAGGCTAATCAATAGACTAGACTCTGTCCGTGTTAAATCTGCAATGTGAGTCATTCTCTTTTTATTAAATTTGTTTACAAAAGCATGTTTATTTTCAAAGTTATAATTACAGGGATTAAGTCTTTGTAATCACCAAATTACAGCCGGTATGTGGGGTATTGTATACATTACTTATTCCCGTCACCATTGGACAACGAGTTAGCCAATGGGTGATCTGACCACAGTTACAGAAATAAGTCGAGTGACAAATACTGTGGGTAGTTGGTTGATATATAAACAATGTAATCACCCTTAATACTGTAAATTATAACAAACAGGTCATTTTAGTAAAATAGAATGATTCACCAGTATTTCCCGCTGACAAAACCTTTTTCAAACATGTTTCAGGTGATATGTTGTGATTCCGGAAAAGTGCTGTGGAGCACTGCAAGCTTAAGAAAGTGGCTCATAATAAAATAAAGAAATTATGTTTTGTAACTTAAAGATTTCTTCGTGAAATCATATGATTGTAAATTACCGGGGTTTTATCCCGAGTTGTGAAATAAAATAAAAAGGAAAATTCTAGCTTTAAAAAGATCTTGATGATAAACTTCCGCTGTTAAACTCAATTAAATAAAATACCACGGGATTTCTGTCCCATGGCTCCTGAAACGGGTCAAACCGGGTCGGGGGCCGTGACAGAAAAAGGTGGTATCAGAGCCACTAAGTTAAGCTAATTAAGTATTTAGAAATACTTAATTTTTTTCCTGATTATTATTATGTGATTATGTGTTTTATTAACTGACTATTTGTTAGTTACAGTATGGGTAAACAAAAGCTTTCAAACATCTATCTTAAATTAGATAGGTCATCAAATGAAAAAGGAAGTTTATCCCAAACTCCTGAAGAAGGAATATTTGTTCGAAAAGCCCAATACGAGGAACCACTCTCTCCTGATAAAAGAAGTTTGATTATTAGAAAAAGTCAGGAGAAATTAAAGAAATTCCGAGAAAAGAAAGTTAAAAAGGAAACCCAGGAATTAATCAGTAAATCACCATGGGAAGACAATTTAGATGAAAAATGGGCGGATCTTTATATGCTAGCCACCGTAGCAGTAAGTGCTAATCTTTAAAATACCATGACTCCGTATTAGCAACTTACAAGCTAGAAATATCATCTAGTAAATAAATAAAATTACAATAAAACTTAGTATGTTTAAATTGTCAATTTTTTTTTCCTTTGTATTAAAATAGTCACAGAATATACAATAATATTTGAGGTTTATCTGTAAAATTTGTTATAAAATTTTAATTTATTATTTTTACATATATGTTAAACAGCATGAATGAGTTATCTGGAGCCCTAGAGAATCTCAACCTTTACCCTGTAAACATAGAAGTTTCTAAAGAGTTTACTGGGTACTTTCCTGATGTGGAACAACCTATAGAATTCAACGCTCCACCTCTGGAAAAACCAAAACCTAAGAAAAGAAAGAGATTCGTATGGGGGAGGCGTGTACATAGGAAAAAACCAGCTAAGAGACTTCCTAAAATAAACAATCCCTTAGAAAAAGGAAAAGAAATTGAAACCGCGGAAAGTTCGAGACAGCAGGAATTGGAGATTTAAGTAGGGGAAGATGCTAGACAAATGGGAATACAGCTTGAGGAATATTCTAAGCAAATACAAATGGAGGTTGGAAAAGGTTCTAGACAAACCAAGATGGAAATTGGAGAAAGCTCTAAGCCAACTCAAGAAATGACATTTCAGGAAGAATTAGATTTTATATTGACAAGCTGTGATACTATTAGGCCTGTCAATAATAATAATTTTTACTCTAATCCTATCGAAAATCAACTCCCTATAAATCTGGAACCAGCAATCCCAGAACCAATAATCCACACCCAACCTTTAGGAATGGATGAATGGTGGACAAATGATGGGCAATTCCAAAACCTTATCAACAGTCCTTATTCCTTTCTCCCGCAATTCGATCCAGAACCACTACCAAATCCACCGATGAGTAACGAGAATATGGCTGAACTTCGCCATTTTGGTGAAGAGCTGATGGATGCTGGGAATAGGATCCGAGAGACAGGAGGACAAATCTCATGGAAATATGATGAGAGGGAACATCATTATTAAAGATGCAAGTTGATGAAAGAAAAGTGGGTAGTGAGTCTGTGTTTGTATAATAACAGTAATATTAATAAAAGTCAGTATGTGTAAAATGAACAATAAAACGGTTGTATATAGAAGCATAATATATAAATGAAAATTTAGAAAATTTACAATTTTGTTTGTATAATTGTTACGTGATTATGTGCAATTATTTGTGACATTGGATTATTTCTTATTTTATACTAATTATTCATCTATAAATTACTTATCAGATGGCAAACATTGGTAATGAACCAGTAAATGAAGTAAATCAATCCGAGCAAATTCAGGAAGAGCAATTATTAAATAGGCAAGATACCGAGGATATCGTTGCACAAGGAATAGCCAATGCTATTCCAGCAATCGTTGCTGCTGTTCAGAAACCTGTTAAACCTCAATCAATCATTCCTAGTAAACGTACACAAGGCGACAACTTTAGTAATAGTATAAACAGAGGTGGTAATCATGTTAATAACAATCATGATCTGCAAGCTCCAATTTTCAAGAAAATGAAAGCTGCAACACCTGGTTGCACTTACAAAGAATTCCTTGCCTGTAAACCAACTGAGTTTGCAGGTAATGAAGGGGCTATTGCAGCACTGCGTTGGTTAGAGAAAACTGAGGCAGTAATCACTATAAGTAAATGTGCTGAGGAAGATCAAGTTATGTATGCGTCAAATCATTTTAAAGAAGGGGCGCTAGAATGGTGGAACACAGTGTTAAAAGCTAAAAGAAGGATCGAGGCATATGCCATGAAATGGGAAGAATTTAAGAATCTTGTAGAAAGAAAATTCTGTCCCGAGTATGAAAAAGATCAAATGGCAAATAAATTTTTAAATCATCGAATGCTGGGTGTAGATTGTCGTGGTTATACTTCGACATTCTTCGAATATGCTAGGGTGGTACCAACGCTGGCTTCGCCAGAACCGGTGCTCATTTCTCGCTATGTTTGGGGATTAATTAGTGAAATCCGTAATATCGTTAAAGCTACGAGACCTCGCACTATTGACGATGCGGTAAAACTAGCTAACACTCTAACTGATGAACTGGTACGCACAAGAGATGAAAATAGGAAAAAGGAACTGGCTCAGAAAATTACCCAAGGATTTCGGGTGGGTAATAATAGTAACTTCAAGAGAAGAGGAACAGGGCAATCTTCAACTTCGCCATTCTGCAGAAATTGTAAAAAGAAACATTATGGAAAATGTTATATGACCTGCAACTTTTGCAAAGCCATAGGACATCGTGAAGAAGACTTCAGGAAGAAAACAAGAATTTGCTATAACTGTGGAGAAACAGGACATTTTAAGCCAGAATGCCCTAAATTGGTTAAACCAGCAGACAACAAAACCAAGGCGACCGACGGAGCTACTAAGAAGAATGTCAGAGCATTCCAGCTGACCACTCAAGAAGCAGAATTCATTTCAGATGTGATAGCTGGTACGTTCCTAGTTCACAACGTTTATGCAAAAGTATTATTTGACTCTGGTGCAAACCAAAGTTTCATAAATACTTTATTCTGCCAAGCTCTTAAGTTACCCTTAACCAACATTAGGCAGATTTTTACAGTCGAAACCGCAGATGGGAATTCAGTTAAAATAAATCAGGTTTTGCAAAAAGTAGAAATAGAACTTTCAGGTCATAACTTTTCTACAAACCTATTACCTATGAAATTAGCTGAATTCGATGTTGTGTTAGGAATGGATTGGTTAGTAGCCAACCATGCTCGTATCCTTTGTGACCAAAACTCCATAGAAATTCAGGCACCCACTGGAGAAGTAATCATAATTACAGAAGATAAACCGCGTAAACCCATGAAGTTCATATCAGTAATGAAAGTTGCTAGTTATGAACGAAAACAAGGAATAGTATATATGATTTCAGTAATCATTAATACTAAGGGTAAATAACTTAAGGAGATTCCTGTAGTCTCAGAATACTCAAAGGTATTCCCAGAAGAGTTACCAGGATTACCACCAGATAGGGAGGTAGAATTTAGGATTCATCTAATTCCTGGAACTACACCGATAGCCAAAGCACCTTATCGGTTAGCTCCTACCGAAATGTTAGAACTGAAAACGCAATTAGATGAATTACTAAGTAAAGGTTTCATACAACCTAGTTCATCCCCGTGAGGAGCACCAGTGTTGTTCGTAAAGAAGAAGGATGGTTCAATGAGAATGTGTATTGATTATAGAGAATTGAATAGGTTACAATTAAGAATCGATACCCATTACCTAGGATTGATGATCTTTTCGATCAACTTCAAGGAGCTAGATATTTTTCTAAGATCGATTTGCGCTCCGGATACCATCAATTGAAGGTACAAGAAGAAGACATACCTAAGACTGCTTTCAGGACTAGGTATGGTCATTACGAGTTTACAGTCATGCCCTTTGGGTTAACAAATGCTCCTGCTGCATTTATGGACATGATGAATAGAATCTGTAAACCGTATTTGGATAAATTTGTAATTGTTTTTATAGACGATATACTTATTTATTCCAAAAGTCAGAAAGAACATTGTGAGCACTTGCATGCACTCTTAACTTTGTTAAGAAAAGAAAAGCTTTATGCCAAATTCTCGAAGTGTGAATTTTGGCTACAAGAAATGCAATTCCTAGGACACATGGTGAATCATGAAGGTATTCACGTAGATCCTGCTAAGATAGAGGCAATTACCAATTGGAAGGTTCCGCAAACCGCAATGGAAATTAGAAGTTTTATAGGTTTAACTGGATATTATAGACGGTTTATTAAGGGTTTTTCCAAGATAGCTGTACCATTAACTAAGCTAACCTGTAAAGCCATTAAGTTTGAATGGGGATCTAAACAAGAAGAAGCCTTTAGAATCTTGAAGCAGAAATTAACAAATGCTCCAATCCTAGCATTACCAGAAGGGACTGAAGATTTTGAAGTATATTGTGATGCTTCAAAACTAGGATTTGGATGTGTACTAATGCAACGCAAGAAGGTAATTGCGTATGCTTCAAGATAGTTGAAAAAGCACGAGGAAAATTATACAACTCATGACTTAGAGTTAGGCTCCATAATTTTTGCCCTTAAGATTTGGAGACATTATCTTTACGGAAGTAAATTTACTGTCTATACAGACCACAAAAGTTTAAAATATATTTTTGGGCAAAAAGAGTTAAACATGAGGCAAAGGAGATGGATGGAAATCTTAAGTGATTACGAGTGTGATATTCAATATCACGAAGGAAAAGCAAATGTAGTTGCAGATGCTTTAAGTCGTAAGTACCATGAGAAACAACGACGGGTTCGTGCTCTCAGATTAAATCTACAATTAGATTTAATGGAACAACTAAAGAATTTTCAAGAAACAGCAATAGAGGATATTGCTGAAGGAATGAAAGGAAGAATAAAAGAATTAGAACAAGGATCTGATGGAATTTGGAGATTCCACCAAAGAAGAATTTGGGTACCGAAGCAGGGAGAATTAAGAAATAAGATTTTAGAGGAAGCTCATAAATATAGGTATACCATACACCCTGGAAACAATAAAATGTACCAAGATTTAAGAAATAATTTCTGGTGGATAGGCATGAAGAAAGATATAGCTAGATATGTTTCTAAGTGTCTTACTTGTTCACAAGTTAAGGCAGAACATCAGAAATCTCCAGGTCTACTACAACAATTAGAAATGCTAGTATGGAAATGGGAACTCATAACAATGGATTTTATTACTAAGTTACCCAAAACCAGAAAAGGTAATGATGCGATTTGGGTAATTGTAGATCGATTAACCAAATCAGCTCATTTTATACCCATGAAGGAAACTTTTAGTATGGAAAGGTTAGCCAAATTGTACGTAGACGAAGTAGTATCTTTACATGGAATTCCACTCTCCATTGTATCAGATAGAGATAGTCGTTTCACTTCTCATTTTTGGACAAGTTTCCAGAAAGCAATGGGAACTCGACTAAACTTAAGCACTGCATATCATCCCCAAACAGACGGACAAAGTGAAAGGACAATCCAAACTCTGGAAGACATGCTCCGAGCATGTGTAATAGATTTTGGTGGAAACTGGGATGATCACTTACCATTAATTGAATTCTCCTATAACAATAGTTATCATTCAAGCATCGAAACTGCCCCATTTGAAGCACTGTATGGAAGAAAGTGCAGAACTCCAGTTTGTTGGGCAGAAATAGGAGAAAGTCAATTATCAGGACCAGAGATTGTGCAAGAGACTACTGATAAGATCACACAAATCAAGGAAAGACTGAAGATTGCTCGAGATCGTCAAAAGAGTTATGCAGACGATAGAAGGAAGCCATTGGAGTTCCAAGTTGGAGATAAGGTACTATTGAAAGTTTCTCCTTGGAAAGGAGTAGTCCGATTCGGTAAGAAAGGAAAGCTAAGTCCAAGATACGTAGGACCATTTTCGATGATCCAACGTATAGGACTAGTTTCTTATCGTTTACAACTACCGGAAGAATTGGCTGGAGTACATGACGTATTTCATGTATCCAATCTCAAGAAATGCCTATCAGACGAATCTTTGGTAGTACCTCTTCAAGATATAAAAGTGAATGAGAAATTGAAATTTGTTGAAAAACCTCTTCAAATCGAAGATCGAAAGATCAAATTTCTCAAGCACAAGCGACTAGTTCTAGTTAAAGTTAAGTGGGATTCAAGGAGAGGACCTGAATACACTTGGGAGCTGGAATCAGAAATGAAGCGAAAGTATCCTCAATTATTCCAGTAAATCTCGAGGACGAGATTTTTATTAAGGTGGGAAGGATGTAACAACTCTCATCAAAAGTCATAATTATTAAAATAATTTTTCCAATAGGAAACCCTAATTGAGACACCCAAGTGATTCTACGCAAACCCTAAAATTTTCAGAATAATCAGAATCAGGATCAGGGCCCCTAAAACTCAGGGGGGGGGGGGGGTAAAACCCTAGTTACGATTATCTACATAAAATGCTGTCAAAATTGAAATTTACGAATCTGTCAACTCAGCAAGCCTACACACACACGGGGCTACTCTATAACGATTTCGTGTCCCTTACGGACCGTAAGGGATGAGGCTTACGGTCCGTAAGCGTGGTAAAATTTGTGTATAAATAGCAGAGATTGGGACTAGATTTCTGGAACTGAAACGACGTAAAAAGTCGAAATATACACTGAGTTACGTTCTGTTTACTATCAAAACACACACGAATCACGAAGTGCTGTCGTAAAACAGGGTAATAACTCGATCGCTGCTACGATTCAATGTCCGATTGATCAAAATATCCAATGGATGTTTAAGTGCTGCCCATATTAGGGTTATGCTTTGTCATTCGTCGTTAATTCGATGGATGTTTAAGTATCGCACTTTGTCATTCGTTGTGAGGGTTTGATTTCGTGAGTTATCGTAAATGCTGTATTGATTACTAACCCAGTTTTGTGTGCATTGTTATTTAAATTAGGTTAACAAGGCTAATCCATAGACTAGACTCTGTCCGTGTTAAATCTGCAATGTGAGTCATTCTCTTTTTATCAAATTTGTTTACAAAAGCATGTTTATTTTCAAAGTTATAATTACAGGGATTAAGTCTTTGTAATCACCAAATTACAGCCGGTATGTGGGGTATTGTATACATTACTTATTCCCGTCACCATTGGACAACGAGTTAGCCAATGGGTGGTTTGACCACAGTCACAGAAATAAGTCGAGTGACAAATACTGTGGGTAGTTGGTTGATATATAAACAATGTAATCACCCTTAATACTGTAAATTATAACAAACAGGTCATTTTAGTAAAATATAATGATTCACCAGTATTTCCCGCTGACAAAACCTTTTTCAAACATGTTTCAGGTGATATGTTGTGATTCAGGAAAAGTGCTGTGGAGCACTGCAAGCTTAAGAAAGTGGCTCATAATAAAATAAAGAAATTATGTTTTGTAACTTACAGATTTCTTCGTGAAATCATATGATTGTAAATTACCGGGGTTTTATCCCGAGTTGTGAAATAAAATAAAAAGGAAAATTCTAGCTTTAAAAAGATCCTGATGATAAACTTCCGCTGTTAAACTCAATTAAATAAAATACCACGGGATTTCTGTCTCGCGGCTCCTGAAACGGGTCAAACCGGGTCGGGGGCCGTGACACTCTCCGAGTCAGAGATAGGAACCTCGGGTGCAGGGATGATCTCATCATCCGAAGTAATAGCTATGGGATCAATGGTGTCGGATACTCCGCTCTCTGAAGAGGACATGGTGACTGTAACAAATCAATCACAAGTATGCACATATATCAACAATTATCAAGTAAGCATGTAAGTAGTAACAATGTAAGCATGTATGCATCCTAGCCTTCCCAAGACTATCCCACCCAGCCTCTCAGACTGAACTACTTAGTCTCTCAGACTAAACCTCCCAGTTTCCCAAACTGAACTACCCAACCTCTCAGGCTAAACCTCCCAGCTTCTCAAACTGAACTACCCAGCCTCTCAGGTTAAACCTCTCCAGTTTCCCAAACTGAACTACCCAGCCTCTCAGGCTAAACCTCCCAGTTGTAACACCTGTGCCTCCACGGCCATCAAACAAATACCAAACCAATGAAATATTGTATTTCATACTTTGGATTTGTATTAATATGTGTATCATTTGCACATATCAATTTTTGTTCAATTCCAAACTCTAAATCACTTTCTGGAAGGTTATACGTGCACCGATGCGTAAATATAACCAGTTTAATGCAACAAACACT
>JARYGA010031934.1:0-24522 GCA_030545235.1 Helianthus tuberosus
AGTCGACTACTTCACGAAGTGGGTTGAAGCCAAAGCCTTGGCCTCAACCACAGCAATGGTAATCCGCAAATTTATATGGGAACATATTATTTGCAGATTCGGATTACCATTGCGCATCATTTCAGACAACGGCACTAACTTTGCCTCAGAAGATCTACAGAAATGGTTCAAGGAAATGAAAATTGAGCACAACTTTGCCTCCGTAGCACACCCGCAAGCAAATGGCCAAGTCGAAAGCGTCAACAAACAAATAGTTGACGCCATTAAAGCGTGACTGGGCACAGCGCACAGAGGATGGGTTGATGAACTCCCCAGCATCCTGTGGGCACATCGAACAATGCCAAAGACTAGCACGGGAGAAACTCCGTTCAGTCTGATTTACGGCTCTGAAGCCGTAATCCCAGCCGAAATCGGCCTACCGTCACCGCGCATGATAGCCATGGAAAAACAAAACAATGAGCAAGAATGAAGAATGGATTTAGACCTTCTTGAAGAAAGGCGCGAGAACGCCGCCATCACAGAAGCAAGGTACAAATCCAAACTCGAAAAATAATACAACGCGCGCGTACGCGTGTGTACCTTTGTCCCCGGTGATTTCGTCTTACGCGACAATGAAGCGTCAAACGCAGAAAAACCGGGGAAATTAGCGCCAAAATGGGAAGGACCATACATCATCAATGAGGTTCTAGGTAAAGGGGCGTACACCCTAAAAAGAATTGACGGGATTCTAGTTCCCCGCACCTGGAATACGTAGCAGCTGCGCAGGTGTTACATATAGGACAAATCATTCACAGGCAATGTATTTCCTATTTACCCTTGTATTACAAGCCTCGCGCTTTATTAATATAAACATTATTTTGCATACTTCTCACTGTTTGTTACAAATTGCATGTAATTCTTTTGGTTTGCACGAAAACAAATGGAAAACATTGTACACCTCATGAACAGTCTGGAAAAAGCGCAACACAAGCGCATATTCTGGACAAACGTTCACACATGAGCACAATACCATTTCTCATTCGCTCTACCTGATCAAAGCAATTAAAGCACATGCAACATATTGGAATCTAAACATACAAAAACAAACAAACATACATGCATAACAATGCATCAAAATATCATTAAGTGTACCAACACTACAGACAAACTATTCACAAAGAAACACGGCAGTGTTTCTTCAAAAAAAAGAGAGAGAAAGAAAAGAGTACTAGCTACAAATCAGGAGAGCTGGTCCAATACCCCGTACGGAGAATGAAGAACTTCCCCATACTCCGACAAAGGACGAGGGTCAACAATCCAGGGATTAACACCCTCATCCTCAACTTCAACAGCAATCGGAACATCAGCAGCCGAAATGGCAACCGGAGCAACGAACGGAACAACAACTGAAGCAGTAGCACGACGAAGCCGCTGGTAAGTAATCGACGAACTTCCCCTTCGGTTAACTGGAAAACACCGAGCCACAAGATGTGCCGATAACCGGGTGACTCCACCATTATTATCATCGGCGAGACGAATACGAAGGCGGTTGTTGGGATTGAACCCTACCAGAGGAACAGATAATGTAAAGCCAAAACCTGATCACAACTGTGGATTCACAATAAGCAGCTGTTTACACTAAGTCTTCTCCCTTGAAAGTGATTACAACAGCTGATGGTCTTACATCCACTGCCCGCCTACAACTGCTGCTGTTTTGCCTAACTACTGATGAAGCCTAGAAGACTGCTGGATACTAAGCACTGCTGGTACAAACTGCTGATGACAAAGCACTGCCCAATCAAGGATTGATCAACCTTGAGGAAAGCACTGATGAATAGGAAAAGCAGTAGTTTAGTATATCATCTGTCTTATGTATTGTCAGTTGTTAGGTTTAGCAGTGTTTGTATAAGAACAGTAGATACAGGTTGTTAGGCTGTTAGACGTCGCTTTCATGGTGACGTCAGCTGAGATGCCTCAGCGGTTTGGTTTGTCTATAAATGTAGCAGTACTCTGTACTGTTACATTTGATTCGTTTTGAGAGAGTTCTTCTCCTCAATTCAATCCTTTCATCTTGTACAATCCAACCTTGGGGCATCTGGCTGAGGGGGAGCTTAGTATGTAAGCATATCTGTAATCATTTGATTCTTATTGTAAATCTTTTGACTAAATGAATTGCATATGATTTTTCAAAACTATTTTCTCCTTGATTGTGTTTACAAGTTTGTTATTCATTTCCGCTGCACTTAAACTCTGTTCATCTCTATTGATTATACAATTTTACACAAACAAACACTTTCATGAGGGCCTCCGATCCTAACAATTGGTATCAGAGCTTGGATAGTCAAATTTGATCTAACAATCAATTTGACATAACAGTTCGGCTCAAAATTCATTGATACTAAGGTTGGTTGTATTTAGTTGAAAAACAAAGTAACGAGTGATAACGTTTAAAGTTGCTATTCAAATACTCTGTAAATCAACCAAGATGTCATATGACACACAAATTTCACACAACAAGTGAATTCATACACAAGACACTCATGGTTTCTAGATCTGAAAACATATCTGTTAAACTGTGGGATTATTTCATATTTTCAAAATTGATTTCAATTGCTGTTATGAAAATTGTGATGTCACCTTATTAAAATGCTAAAGTATGAACCTCAGATTAACAAAAACCTATGTTCATAAAACATTAGTGTTTTTGATAACATAAAAAGAGGGAAATTAAAACTTTAGTCATTCAGATCTTATGTGTTGAAAACAGGTTGAGTTCCTCAAAAGGACAAAATCAACTATGTTAAAATACATTAAGAAAATTCACAAAAACTCAGAAGTGTGTTTATCTCAAAACTTTTGAAGCCAAAAGAAAAGAGTATAAACATAAAACACTTATGAGTCAAAGTTTAGGGTAATAATGGTTTATTAAGCAACTATGTGCATTCATTTGTTCAGGAAAAGGTTTTGATTCCCATGAATGAACTCCAAAGAGGACTAGACAAATGTTCAAAAATTTATCCATGAGTCCTCATGATTGCAATCAACTGACAAAGAAAATGGTACCAAACAGTGGTCAAAATGTATTCAGAATGTTCTACCAACTGCTGTCAAACCACTGACCATTTTTCATAAACTTGAGAATGGCATGATTACGTGTTCTTTTGAAAATATACCAGATCCTTTTTGATGCTGTTCTCAGAAAATCCTTTAATTTTTTATATATAAAGGATTTTCTCGAATAATCAGGATGTATTGTTCATTTTGGAATAATATATTTTGAACTCTTGCTTGTTTTTGTCGGCAATAGTTTCAGTTCCTGTCAGGATATAGTACCGTATTTTTGTTGGTATTATTGTCCTCATAAATGGGTCAGAAGGAAATGGTTCATATGTCGAGATCATATCTTACTCAGGTTTGTTTTTAACCATTTATCAAAGGTTGATTGCCAAACTGTACTTAAATTACTGGGGTACTCATGTTTTAATTGGATATTAAACGAAAATGAGGTGCCTTAGTAAAAAGTTCTCATCATCTGGGGTACTAAACCACTGTCCCTCAAAATTGACATGTGGCAAAAACCTTGAATGAAAATTCTCAAAACAGTTGCTGAAATACTTGTCCTTAAAATCTGTACTATTTACCCTAATCACTGTTTTGTTCAAACATCTGATCACTAAATACTATCCACTGCTGAAAGTCAACCACTGATTCTTCATTTTGCTAAGACAAGCACTGATGCTCAAAATCAGTGTCTTATCCACTGATATGCTATCCACTGATAGTAAAAATCTTCCACTGTTTTCACTTTATTACCGTTGTAACTACTGATGCTTGGTACATCAGTGGCTCCTAAAACAACTGTTCTCCACCCTTCATCTATTTCATCAGTGTTTTGACACGTGGTCAGTTTTTAGCCTTCAGATCATAATAACCGCTGCCACATCAGCGATCACTTTTTCCCTAAATAAAACCCTGATCAAAACCCCCCAAACAGGGTTTTACACTGTCGAATTGAATTCCAAAGTTCTCTTCTCAAAGCAGTTTCCAACCTTTTCTTCCCAAATTTCTCTTCGATTCTTCTTCATCAAAATGACGAAGTCAAAATCAAAATCAAATCTAAACCAAAATCACCATCATCTTCAAAAGAGGTCGCTCAAACGGCCGAAGAACCCATCGAGATACCATACAAATATCCTCATAATTATCTGGGTTTGCTCGCAAAACCTACCGATAACCACACCTTCGACTCCATCATTGATACATTATTTGAATCAAAGTACAAAACTTTGTTGACAGCAGATGCTCCCATTTATTTGCAAACCCAGAGAGAGTTCTGGAAAAAGGCGATGCTTGAAAAACAAGACGATAAAGTCATAGCCATTAACTCCTCGATACAGGGTAAAGTGATTCAAATCACTCCGCAAACAATCTCAGAAGTCTTCATACTCGATGATCAGAATGGTAAAACTTCCTTTGACAAAAACGAGTTAAAAACTGATTTTCTGAAAAGGGGATATGCAGAACAATCAAAGGTAGATACCTTACAAAAGGTTATTTCCCATCTGCACCCAGATTTTTATTCCACACACTTTTAAGTTGTGTTTCAAATAAAACAACAGCGTTTAATGAAATACCATTGAAGATTCAATGCCTGGGCTATGCTATTTTAAACAATAAAGATTACAATTACTCCCAGGAGATCTTCAACGACTTGGTAAAGAACGTTGATAGCAAATCATTTTTACTTTTTCCAAGATTTCTGAGCTATTATTTCAAACAAAAATTTGAAAAAGAAAATGAAAATTTGCTTAAACAAGGTGCCTATTTTCAAATAAAAGGCTTAACAAAAGAAACATTTTCCAGAATGATGGCACCAATAAAGACAAAAGCAGAGGTGTCTGAGCAGAATTTAACAGTTACCACTGCTCCTCAGACATCTGCTGCTGAGCCCACTGCTCCAGGTGATCAGAGCAGCACTGCCACTGCTTTGAAACCCACACCTGACATTACCAAAAATACCAAAAGAAAAACATCCAGAAAACCCACTAAACCCAAAACAAAGGCAACTCTGGAAGATGAGATCCCAGAGCAACTGCCTATGACAAAACAAATGTCACCACAAACCACTGCTGCTACTTCCTCACAGCAGTTGGAAGAAAGATCTCAACCATTACCTAAAACTCCTACTGCATCCTCACAAAAGGATCAGGTTGTAATCACAGGGACACCAAATTATGAAGCTCTGGATCCACTCAGATTCATCTTCCACAGTCCTGATCCCAAGGACATGTCTCTTTCAACTCCCATACCCTCACCAATCATACTACCACAATCAATAATACCCCTGTTGCATGCGGTTGATATTGCACAGACACAAACCAGTTCCACTCTATCACCTATCACTGAGAGTATACCCTCACAAGTGACTGGGTCTAATGCTTATACCTCTGCTATCCCAGCAACAATTGAGGAGGTTACACTGCAGGAGTTACAAGTAACTTTTGTCAGTAGTTCAAGTGGAGCAGCAACTACAACTGATGGATCAACAGATCTTCAGTTGGACAGTTGTTTCATTAGTAAGACTCCCTTGAAGGCAATTTCTTCTATAGCACCATTGATAACCACCAGTGAGCCTATTTTGACCACTAGAAACATCAAAGGATTATCAAGTGCTGAAGAAATAAGTCCCCGGTACCAAGAACAAGGGGCATCAATGGGTGATTTTTGGGATTCAGTTCCTAAGTCAAACATTGATATAACCACTACAGGTGGGGATTCAGATGATCCTACTAAAATAGGTGATGATTCAAAATATCAGGAATTGACGGATAGAGTTGACAAACTTGAAGATTCAGTTGCTGAAATAAAAGATATGGTGCAAGAGATTTTGAAAGCTCAAAAAGCATAAGCCACTGCTGTTCCACCTCAAGCACCTGCTCCACCACAAGCATTTGCTGCAAATGAGCTCTGGAATATCTTTCAACCCTTACTTGAACACCAAAAGCAGATGGCTGATCAGCAACATGAAACACATGTAAAAATGCTGACGAACATGGTAGAGTCGAGGTTTAAAGATACTCAAGCAGATATTAAAGCTATCAAGGCTCATATACAATGCACGACTCATGGTGGAAAAGTTCCCTCTACTATCCTTTTTATGGATAACCCCCTGGCAGATAATGCCAAAAAGGGGGAGAATGTCAAGAAGATGAAGAAAAAGGGAATTGAAGATGGTCTGTATGTTGAACCAGAACAAGCAAAACAACCATCCAAACCACCTCAAACCACAAAATCCCAAACTTCCATTCAAACAGTTGATACAGCAGTAGTTACAAAAACTGTTGTCAGTAGCCAAACAGTTGTCATGTCATCAACACACACCACCAAAACCACTGCTCTATCTCCAACAATTATATCACCACCATTACCTCCTGTTATAAAACAGAAGACAACAGATGTTACAACATCTGTTGTAATGACAACAGTGGTTGAAACACCAGTTGTTTCAACTACTGTTAGTCAATCACAAACACAAACCACTGCCTTTTCATCTCACACCACTGAGCCACCCAAAATATCATCAGCCTCTCCTACAATGAAAAGGATAAGGATTCTCATATCTGATGATTCACCACCACCATCACCACCATCAAAAACTACCTCATCACTTCCATCCCCTGCTCAAAAGCAGAAGACATCTGCTGACATATCAGCAGTTGTAATGACAACAGATGTTGAGACACCAGTTGTTTCAACAGCTGTTAGTTAGTCATCCACCACTGTTTCCACCAGTCTCATATCACAACCAGCCAAGCTTCACAAAAGAAAGAGAGACACAACACAGGCTACTGATGAAAAGTATGATCATGTTGCTGCTAATTATCCACTGGAATTAGAAGCTGTGAAAAATGAGATGAAACAATTTTACACTGAGGATGATCCTTCAAAAAGGAAATTTCCTTCTCTCATAGGTTTCATAATTCCAGAAGACATGGAAGAATATCTCGAAATGAAAGCAAGACAAGCAAGGATAGGATCCAAAGTTGAATGCAAGAATCAGGGTGATGAAGCCATTTTGGAAAGAAGAAAATTCCTGCTCACCAAAGTCAAACAAATGGAAGAATATGCAAGTGATCTGAACAAAGAAATGTCAAGCCTATCTCCTGAAGCATATCAACGAAATGAATTAAGAAAAGAATACCTTGCATACATAATGAAAGAAAAGTTCTATCCTGCTGAAGAAACAGAATTCAAAGAATGGCCAATAGTTGCATTAAAGCATGAGGCTAACAGAATTGAAAAGATTAAAAATAATCCTAGAATGAAGAAGACAGCACCAAATTGGAACAAATACAGGAAGCTCATAGCTGATCTTACTTCTGAATATAAAAGAAAGAAGCAGGAGCTGGTGGATGCAAGAGTGGATACTGCAAATGCCATAGCAAAATGGACTAAGCAGTAAACAGATGAAGCTTATGAAAGACTTAAGAAAAGGATGATGACAGCCTCTGATACTCCTAAAAATTCTAACTACAATAAGCTAAAGGAGCACATCAAGACTCTTGAAACACAAATCAATGCAGCAGAAACCTCTGTCACAATGTTGAGAAAAGAAAAGGGGGAACAACTGACTGCTGGAGGAGAAAAAGAAAAAGAAACTGATTATCTTGAAGAAGCTATCAAGAAAATAGCTTCAGATAAAGAAAAATTGGCAAAGCTACAAGACCTTACCAAAAAGGTTTTGAACCAATCATCATCAGCAGATATCACAGACAGTGAGCTTGGTCAACAACAGAGACAAGAACTGATTGACAAAGAAGTTACAGAAGACATAGCTGCAGCAAATAAAGTCATAGAAGAAGCTTTCAAAAGAATGTCTGAAGTTCAAGATACTGCTCTACGTTTCTTTTCAAGGCCAACATCTTCCAACTCATCTGCAAATAAATCTCTCCCAAGAAACCCATTTGGTTTAAAAATACTAAAGTGGCTCTCTGATCAAAAGACCCACGTATTGACTCTGGTCAGAATCAATGGTGAAGTGAAGCATATATCAAGGAATCAAGCACTAGGCCTGGGTGTTGAAGATCTACAAGATCTCCTTGAGCTTACACTGTGCAGGGATGCAGATGACACAAGTTCCAAAGAATTTGAAGAAGAATTTAAAAGAAAAGCAAGGGAACTTCTGATGAGTAATAAAGATCAAGAATAATGACAAGTTTTGGCATTATCTGTTCCAGGGGGAGATTGTTGGGATTGAACCCTACCAGAGGAGCAGATAATGTAAAGCCAAAACCTGATCACAACTGTGGATTCACAATAAGCAGCTGTTTACACTAAGTCTTCTCCCTTGAAAGTGATTACAACAGCTGATGGTCTTACATCCACTGCCCGCCTACAACTGCTGCTGTTTTGCCTAACTACCGATGAAGCCTAGAAGACTGCTGGATACTAAGCACTGCTGGTACAAACTGCTGATGACAAAGCACTGCCCAATCAAGGACTGATCAACCTTGAGGAAAGCACTAATGAATAGGAAGAGCAGTAGTTTAGTATATCATCTGTCTTATGTATTGTCAGTTGTTAGGTTTAGCAGTGTTTGTATAAGAACAGTAGATACAGGTTGTTAGGCTGTTAGACGTCGCTTTCATGGTGACGTCAGCTGAGATGCCTCAGCGGTTTGGTTTGTCTATAAATGTAGCAGTACTCTGTACTGTTACATTTGATTCGTTTTGAGAGAGTTCTTCTCCTCAATTCAATCCTTTCATCTTGTACAATCCAACCTTGGGGCATCTGGCTGAGGGGGAGCTTAGTATGTAAGCATATCTGTAATCATTTGATTCTTATTGTAAATATTTTGACTAAATGAATTGCATATGCTTTTTCAAAACTATTTTCTCCTTGATTATGTTTACAAAGTTTGTTATTCATTTCCGCTGCACTTAAACTCTGTTCATCTCTATTGATTATACAATTTTACACAAACAAACACTTTCATGAGGGCCTCCGATCCTAACAGCGGTCCTCTGACGCTCCCAGCTGGTTGGCATACTCAACACCGTTGTCCCTAACAGAAACCTCGGTCACCGGATTAGAAAGCAGTAGTAATCCGTCAGCAGCATCGAGCACACGTAACACGTTGGAAAGCCGTTTCCATCTAATCGGTGCCCTGTTCTCCATTTTCCTAAATTAGAGGGAGACATCACAACTGAAATAAATATATAGATCAAAAAGAACAAGCGGTACCATCGGGACAAGAGCCATGATGATTAAATATCAGATCAAATGCCATCGCAACGGCGCTGCCATTGCAAAATGTCACATCCCATTTAAAACTCTAGGGTCCACACAAATCCCCAAGAGCTACAGTCAGGACAGAAGACGAAGGGTCAACACAAATTATGAGGAATGCCGTCAGCCATCGACAACTCATAATTACATAAATCTCTCCGTCCCAGATTGCAACAGTTCAGAATCAACAAAGGGAAAAATCACAACTCCCATTAAAAGCTTTAATAAGCAAATCTCTCATAGAAGATTCCCTAGTTTCGCGCCAAAAAGCATTTCCCTCTTATTAAGTCCAGTGCTCCACTTATTTGCATAAGAGCAACACTAGACTGGGGGGACTTGAAGGGGTAAGGTCCCAAAAACCTCGTAGTAAGTACTTGGGACCATACCACAATCTCATCTTTAAATCTTTCTTTTCTACCTTGCGCGGCCACGCACTGGTCTTACAAAAGAAAGGCTTAAGAAACAATCGACAGTCAACACTCGCGCGCCAAAAGGAAATCATAAGTCCTTGCGCTTTCTCCCATGAGCAAAGGATGAAAATCCTAAATTAAACACTTCCGCTCAATACCCAGACTTGGGATTTATTTATTTAGCTGATTCCACACGATAAGGAGTCACACCATATTACAGCAGTAATATTCTAAAAGGAACTCAATCGTGCACCACTAAGACGGTTATAACCGTCTTGACACGTGTCGCCATCTCAGGCCTCCCTGAAATCACAACGATGGCATGTAATTGGAGAGAAAACTCCACTTAATCACTTTCCACGTGGCAAATCCGCAGCCATGGATCTAATCAGCGATCCGTGTGCACTCACGTCGGATCAGGAAAGATTAACGGAAGGAGATGTAACCGCTTACGGGGTTAGCATCTTCCGTTAAATTTTCCCTAACAGGTTTTCTGGCCTAAAGACTCCCGGCTATAAATATGAGAAAAAACCCAGGTATGAATTCAAGTTACACACACTTCTCAAATACATCTTCTTCTTCATAACCCATACTTATTCTCACACCGGAGTCGGGTCAAGGAGAGAACCCTTTTCTCCCCTTGGCGAGGCTAACGGTGCTTCTTTTTTGCAGAGTTATCGAAGAAGGAGATCAGTTGTAATCGAATCAAACGAGAGGAAACTTATTAATGAATACATCAGATCCCCTTTATGGCTACCCACCCCATTTGACCAAAATTGAAGATCCATTAATTTCTCTCTCTAAAGAACTCTCTCTCTCTCTCTCTCACACACACACACACCCTTCTTTCTATTACCACCATCACTTGCCTCCAACAACAACAACAACAACAACCGACCACCATCACTACCTAAGAATCTACCCAGTCTAGGGCTGAAAAGGGGGGGCTAAATGCATAGACAAGGCAACTGAGGATAGTGACTTTCTCCTGTAATGAATAGAATAGGCCCGAGAGCTATGAAAGGAGAGATTTTCCTATTCCATATTCCGGTTGAGCAATTCGCGCAGTATCCAATCCAGAATATAGCCTTGCTTTTGCCCTCTCCCGATAGTACATTTATGCTCCTAAATCACTGAATTCAAACTCTCTATCGGATGAAAAGGAGCGAGCGAGTGTAGGTTACTCCTAGAATGTTGGGTCTTAGAGCCAGTAGAGCGCAGTACAAGCGAATGGAGTGGAATCTACCATTGAAGAAATCTATTTGCTTAACCCAGGCCTTCAGATCGCACTTCCTGCTTAAAGAGGATCGAAAGAAGTTGAAGGTTGACCTTACATCCACCTCCACCAATCGTCGCCATAACCACCTGTCCCCTTTGCCCTGACGTTTGTACTCCAACAACAAAACCTAATCCTAGTATCATCACAGAACCCGAATTCATCCATAGAAACTTCAAATCACCAACATTTTCATTACACCAATCGTCGCCATAACAATCTGCCCCATTGTTGTTTTCGAGTTCTTGTTTAGATGTTGATGAAGTGGTTGTGATGGATTGTGCGGATGGAGACGGTGGTCGTGTGGTGTTGACCGGCGAAGGTAGGTGCGACCGATGGAGATAGCGACGATGATGATGGTGTCTGATCTCCCTTTAGCTTTCTCATGTTTTTTCGGCGATAAACAACATCTCCGACCGAAGTGGTCTTATCTCTTTCAGTTTCATGTAACACGTGTTCAGATTCAACGGCGGAGGAGCTCTGACCAAACTCCGGTGAGTTGATTCGGTTCTGATGCTTTTGTTTTGCTTAGATCTATAATGTCTAATGTTGTTTTTGGCATATTAGGTGAGTTTTGATGATGTATGTTGATGTTTTTAGTGGGTTATGACAAAGATGATGTTCCAATGAAGAATCCGGTCAAGTTCCCAACGACCCTTAATCAGGCGTTTCGTGTAAATTGGATGAAATAAAATTTTAATTTTGGTCAAATTGGGTTATAAGGGTGTTTTGAGTCACTGACATGTGAATAGACTAATTTGCTCTTGGTTAATTTGAAGATAACTAACTTTACTAACTCAATTTGCTTAAAAGGATATAAACTGTTACATAACATGCGATTTTTTGACATGAACTGAAATTAAATCTTTTAAAGGGCACGTTTCATAATTTCTTATATACTTAAAGGACACAAAGTGTAATGTACTCTTATAAATTATGTTTGAAATCCGATATCAAGATCTTTAAACTTTTATATTTGATGTATAGGGAAAAGATCCCATACAAATAGCCTTAAGACATGAAAAAGTAAAAAAAAAAAAAACAACGCGGTGGGATTTTCGTAATTATTTTACTCGTAATTACCCTACAGGATTATAATTAGCCTATAAGATCATTTTTAGAGTAATTATGATATTCTACAAAATTACCATACAAAATCAAAATTACCCTACAAGATCAAAATTATCTTAAAAGATCATTTGTAAACTAATTATGATACTCTGCAAAATTACCTTACAAGATCAAAATTACCCCTACAAGATCAATTGTAGAGTAATTATAACACTCTACAAAATTATCCTACAAGATCATTATACAAAATTACCTTACAAGATCAAAATTACTCTGCAAGATCATTTGTAAGGTAATTTTAATAATTACTCTACGAGTAAATAATTACGAAAATGTCAACGTGTTTTTTTACCTTTTCATGTCTTTCGTACGTTTAGTACGATAAGGCTATTTGTATTTGATCTTTTGCCTTGATGTATAATACCCAATCATTTTACTTAAAATACAAAAATACATGAACTTTTGTTAGTAATTAAAAAATTAAATGAAGCAATCTGTGAACCCCACAAATCAATCCAAACCGAACCTGTTGTATATGTGTTCTTTGGTTCGACCCGAAACTGACACAAAACTGTTTGGACTAAATCTAACCTACAAACTTTATTTTAGGTTCGTGTTGTGTAAAAAAATCACACCGGGTCCAACTTCACCTGAGTCTTGTAAACTAGATGATAACGAGAGCTATGCATATATGCTTCCTTACGAGCGTACAGTGTTAATTTTTATTTATATGACCTTCTTTTAGAAATTTTTAAGTTTTAACAATAATATCTAAATTCATGTATGTTTAATTTATTTTTCTTGAAAAACACCCGTTTTATCAAAACCATTTGCAAAACATAGGCGAGCACGAGGAAGGGCCCAAGAACACAACTTTACTAGGCCCAAGTTATTATCAATTGCCGAATTGGTAACCATGAAAGTCCTTATTGTTTTCTTTGTGGCTAGCCTTAAAGTGATATTACTTACTTTTGTCCAAATAAAATGTTTACATGTCACAAAGAAAATTAAATAAATCTTTTTCTCCAAATAAAATGTTTACATGTCACAAAAGAAAATTAAATAAATCTTTTTCAAACAGTTTACATTTTGAACACAAAAAAATAAATTGGCTATTGGCTTTATCTTTGAACAAGATGAATATTAAAACAACCCTTCACTTAAAATAAAAACGTTTAACTATTTACGGTAATAATATTTCAAATCGAAATTACACACAAGTTTCTGAAAAATAAAAAAAGTGTTTAAAATTTTATCAATAACTACTCGAGAGCAAATCTCTATACTTATAAACAGTGACGGAACTAGAAAACAACTTCAGGGGTATCCTAAAAATTCTTTTTACCGTAGATTCACACAATGTAAAAAAACATTTTTTATGGTACATTCATACAAATATTGCCTACATTTTATTAATTTTGGGGAATTTCCGGCTAAATATAAGTTTTTAATTAATATGATTCATGATGCCTACCTTTTATTAAATTTGGGCTTTTAGTTAATATGAATTTCCGGTATATAAGTTTTTAATTAATATTATTCTTTTGAGGTGCTGGGGTTTTAATAAATTTTGTTTGTCAGGACCAGTGACAGAACTAACATTTTAACTGAAGGATCACACTTTCACAACATAAAACATCCTTTTTCATTGTAACTATAACTCTAAAAACACAAAACAAATTGTTAGCTAATAATCTTAACCAAGAAATTTTTATTAGTAGCTTTGTTTAAATTATGTTACCAAATATTTTCTAACTAGTGGGATTCTCCCGCTTCGCGGCGAGAGTTTGGTTGGTAGCAGTTCAGTTTGTTATGATACAAATGTTTGCTATAATCAATATGTAACAAAGATATTGACACGTGTTTTATGTGACAATGTGATGTTTGGAACAAAAAATAAAAAAGAAAAGCTACCCTATTGTGAATACAATTCCGATTTCAACAAAGTTTATGCAAGAAACTTATATTGGTACCACTACCGGAGTTGTTTGAACGATATAGATTTGGTTTGATACGGTAAATAACAAAAAAAAATTAATCGGCGGGTTGGAACTCGGACGATTTGGTGCACTCGGTGAGCCAAGTCTCCGAGCGGGAACACCGCCGCCACCAAATCGGGGAGAGTTCACCGATGAGATTTGTATATATTTGAGTTTTTTTTCTTCCTTGCGATAATCTAATATACATGCTGAGTTTGTGAGTTAATTTTTGAGACATGTTACACTTTCAAATAAGAAGAAGAAGAAGAAGAAGAAGAAGAAGAAGAAGAAGAAGAAAAATAATGAAATGTTCTATAATTTTTTTTATTACTTTTAAAAATACCTTTCAAATTTGTTTTTAATTAAATGAAATGTTCTATTTTTTATTTTTATTTAGTTTTAGTTTATTTAAATTATGTTTTACTTTTATAAAAATATTTATATAAAAAAAATAAAACCAA
This sequence comes from Helianthus tuberosus, assembly GCA_030545235.1. Lineage (NCBI taxonomy): Eukaryota > Viridiplantae > Streptophyta > Magnoliopsida > Asterales > Asteraceae > Helianthus > Helianthus tuberosus. The sequence continues at coordinate 14,465 of JARYGA010031934.1, forward strand.
GTCCCCCAAGAGAGGAGTGCCGCCATCAAATTGAGGGTGTGGAGGAGTTAAGGGGGAGTTGACGTGGCGCGTGATGATTGGGTGTATATAAGAGAGGGGACTCCCCTAAGAGATGAGTGCCCCTCACACCCTTATGTGTTAAATAGGCTAGAGAATACCTAGTGAGTAGGTTAGACCTCTTAAATATAATAAAACAAAAAATAATAATAATGCTCTGTACTTTTGCTTCTTCTTCTCCACCCAAAATCCACCATTGTTTCCTGCAACTACCTACATATATCTTCACTTGAAAAAAAGTTCCCGTATGTTTTTTAGATCTGCCGCTATTTAGGGGTATCCTAACATTTCTCAGGGGTATCCGGTATATAAAACGGAAAAAAAATTAAAAAAAATTACACTTCGAAGACAAAGTTCAGGGGTAGCACGGGCACCCATCAACTAGCCATAGATCCGCCCCTGCTTATAAATCAAAATAATGGTACACATGGCTGGATTTCAGCCCACCCTTTTTAATTTTTCTCCTAATCTCTATAACCCACTGCTGCCACCTCAGAATATTGTACACGTGTCCAATTTCTTGTATGTACGCTCCTCTCCTAATTGATTTAATTAGGTTAATCCTTTTAATTAGGGTATTATTATACGCCGTTAGAGAACCCTCCCAACCCTTCTCCTTCAGCCTCCCATATCCATTACTCCGATTCCACCCGATTCTTTTCACAACCATGTCGATCTATATGAAACAAACTCGCACCGCTCAAATTAGATTGAACATCCGAATAGACTAGGTATGTAAGAGAAGCTGCCGCAGTCCTTCACCGGTCGATCAAACTCCAGTTCAAGGTATGGTTTAACGATCGAAGTGTCAAATTTTATATGTTCTGTTTTTTATATATTCATATGGATAGAATGAGTGAGATTCGCATGGTGGTTCATTTTGACTTTTCTAGATAATTATGACTTTGATGTGTTTTTTGTTTATTTATTGTGTGAATTATATTATTTAATGTGTTTTTCAACGAATTTTTTTGTTCATTCTTTGTTTTTTAATGAGTTTCAACAGTTTTAAGTAGAAGTTTTTTTTTTTTTTTCGAATTTGACACTTTGCTGTCAACAAACTCAAATTAGTTGACAGATAATAGATGAATTGTTCTTGAAAACGAATTCTGAAGTTAGCAAAAAGAAGGAAGAAATCTAAGCACTTTTTTTTGAAAGTTTGGATATCTTTGGAAATTATGAAGATTTAGAGGTTGGTATGATCGATATTTAGTATGCGATCGAACGTTATAATATGCACAAAGAAAGTGTGAATTATTATATGTTTGAGATCTGGTATGGATGTAATGTAGGAATCCGTTCGTGTAAAATAAATAAAAAATTCCTTTATTAACTTGAAATACTGAAACAATTACAGAATGAAAATAAAATACAGATTACAACTGAAAAATGGAAAAACAAGATCTGAAAACTCGAACAGACGAAACTGTTCTTGGCTGAGGATCGTGTTAGACACGGGTCCCTTAAAACAATTTTCGTGTCTCCCAGGAGAACACGTTTGTTTCCAGGATAAAACAGCCTCAAGCAGTTGCACTGCCGGTCTTTGCTCCAACCCGAAGGTGTACCTTGCTTGCTTGAGAGAAGAATATTAGAATTCTGTAGAGAGAGAAGGTTGTAAAGAGCTGGTGAATTTCGGTGGTCTTAGCTGCAGTAGGCTCCTCCTATTTATACTGCAAACTGAAGTCGAAACTGAAAAAGAATTAAGTGGGCGAATTAAACTGCATTAAACGTCTTCAATGCACCTTAATTCGTCATTAAATTCTCAGTCAAACGCATTAACTACGTCAGTTTCGAATGCTGAAAACGTAACTGCACTGCAGTAACTGCTGCTGGAAGCTTCTGCACGCGCGCGCGCGCAAGACACACTGGTGCGCGCGCAGGTCTGCAGCCCTCGCGCGCGGTGCGTCCACTTGGCTCACTGCCATGCGCGCGTGTGCCACGTCACCTGTGAGCCTCTACGAGCACGCCACACAGTCGCGCCGTTTTGGCTCACTTTGGTGCGCCGCTCATGTCACATCAGGCCCATGCACCATGCGCTAGTGCGCGCCATGTGTACCCCGCGCGCATGATTGCCACGTCATGCGCCATCGCGCGTGGACCCACCAGGGTCATGCGCATGCATGCCACATCACCAACCACTTGGTCCTTGCAACCCTTATGCTTCCACCACGCGCACGTGGTCAAAAATACAAAGGCGGCTCGCGGCGATGCGAGCGTGCGAAGTGCAAAGTGCGCCATCAAAGCGCCACATTGCGCCTCATCGCCAACGCCACACGCGCGCGCGCGCGAGTGCGAGTTAGGGTGCTCCGCACCCTTCGCGAGTACACTAGTGAGTGCTTCCATGAAACAATAAGGATGGAGAGTTCCCACTTAAATACCCCTTTAAGTTCCATCTCTCATCCAATGTGGGACAAGGTGCTACTTTCCCACTTTTTCCAGCATTTAAGTTTCAAACACCAAACTTTGAGCATCGATATCTCATTCATCTTAGCTCCGTTTTGGACGTGGTTTAGTTCGTTGCGAAGGTCTTCCAACATAGAACACAAACCCACAAATAAATATATAAAACCCGCTCATTTTATTATATTTATTTCTTGTCCAAAATAGGAAAAATCATTTTCCTATATTTGTGAAAATGCTATTTTCACAAAATTTCCAACAATCCTCCACATGAATAGAAATCGATCTATCAAGTTTCAACGATACACGTTCAACAGTTGAGCATTGCAAGATAGGTAGGTGTAACCTTTGAACCTTCTTTTGTGAAGCATACTTAGCCTCCTAGGGTCTTGTAGACGCGGTGTCCTTAAACAATCCCCCATTTATGTAGGCGACAATATACATTCACACAATACTCTCCCTAGTGGAGTTAAGGCCTCATGGTTGTGTCCGTTCATGGTCATGGAACACGTTCCTGGTTCTGCGAGAGCTCTAGGATTTGCGCCTCCCCACAAATCCATTCGAAGCGACCCCACTTCTCTCTAACATAGGTGATTCCTCTGAATCATTAAAAGCATCATGGTTAATTTGGATTTCCTCAAAATCCTTAACCTCAACATGCTTAACCTTTCCTTCATGTCACTGATTGGAATGGACTAGGAAGTATACAACTCCCTTTATTGATTTTTGGGGCACCCCCCACAGTGACTTCCTTTGGGTTTATGATTAAGTTTGCCTATTGAACCTAGATCTTGGGATCTCCAGTCAACTAGGTTAGGTTTCCCTCATATTCCCTTCATCTATGGGCTTTAGTCCCATTCCTCTTGACAACCTATACACCTTATCTGTGCTTAAGCCTTTTGTTAACGGGTCCGCAATGTTCTCATTTGACCTCACATAGTCAAATGAGATGACACCCGTTGAGATAAGTTGTCGTACCGTGTTGTGTCTACGTCGAATGTGCCTTGATCTGCCATTGTACATCATGTTTTGTGCTCTAGCAAGAGCAGACTGATTGTCACAATGTATGCAGATCGCCGTCAACGGCTTTGGCCATCTTGGAATATCTTCCACAAATTGACGTAGCCACTCCGCTTCTTCCCCGCTTTTATCTAAAGCGACGAATTCGGATTCCATCGTAGATCTAGCTATAACCGTTTGCTTGGAAGACTTCCAAGCTATAGCTGCGCCAGCAAGTGTAAACACATATCCACTTGTCGATCTATGATCTTTTATATCCGATATCCAGTTCGCATCAGTGAATCCTTCGATCACTGCTGGATCACGGGTATAATGCAATCCATAGTCTCTCGTGTATCTTATGTATCTAAGCACCCTCGTGATAGCTTTCCAATGATCCTCGCTCAGATTACTGGTGTATCTACTTAGCCTGCTCACAGCGTACGCTAAGTCGGGTCTAGTACATGTCATTAGATACATGAGACTACCAATGATCCTTGAGTATTCTAACTGAGAAACACTCTCGCCTCTATTCTTCCTTAGGCGTTGGGTATTATCAATTGGAGATCAAGCTATACTCGTATCGTCCGAATTGAATTTCCCAAGGATCTTGTCCACGTAGTGAGATTGACTCAACACAAGACCATTTTGGGTTCTAGTGATTTTTACTCCAAGAATCACATCCGCGAGACCCATGTCTTTCATGTCAAACCTCGCTTTCAACATGTCTTTCATTGAGTTGATCATCTTATCATCACTCCCAATGATAAGCATATCATCTACATAAAGACATAGAATCACATAACCTCTTGGTGTGTCTTTAAAATAAACACACTTGTCGCACTTATTTATTTTGAAACCATTGTCAATCATGACATGATCAAACTTTTGGTGCCATTGTTTTGGAGCTTGCTTCAAGCCATACAAAGACTTGACCAATTTACATACTTTACCCTTGTTTCCAGGGGCGGAAAAACCCTCAGGTTGTTCCATGTAAATTTCTTCTTCTAAATCGCCATTTAGAAATGCGGTCTTTACATCCATTTGGTGAACTTCCAAATTTCTTAGAGCCGCAATTGCAAGAACCAATCTTATAGAGGTTATTCGCGTAACAGGCGAGTAAGTATCAAAGTAATCTAGACCCTCCTTTTGTCTAAATCCTTTGATCACTAACCTTGCCTTGTATTTATCAATACTTCCGTCAGCTTTCATCTTCCTTTTGAATATCCAACGATATCCAAGTGGTTTGCAACCAGGTGGAAGATCTACTAACTCCCAAGTATGATTTTGCAATATAGAATCAATTTCATTCTTAATTACTTCTTGCCATTGAGGTCCTTCCGTGGAGGTAACCGCTTCGCGGTAGGTATTGGGCTCACCCTCAACCATGTAGCTCATGAAGTCTGGACCAAAAGATTTTTCAACCCTTTGTCGTTTACTTCGTCTAAGCTCACCCTCCTCGACCTCGGGGCATTCATGTCTTTCATCTAATCGTGTAGATGAACTTGGTCCTGCTTCATCTAACCATGTAGACGAACTTGGACCTGCTTCATCAACCGCTCTTGATGAAGGCGCATGTGCACTACTTTGATGTGCATATCCAATAAAAATGCAATCAACAGTTTTTGGTCCTATCCTAAGAGCCTTAGGAGGTGGTACAATCACCTTAGCTAGACACCCCCACACTTTCAAGTATTTGTACGAAGGCTTCCTTTTTCTCCATAACTCATATGGAGTTTCGTCCCTATTTTTCAAAGGAATCTTGTTCAAAAGATAGTTTGCTGAGAGAATGGCGTCCCCCCACATTTCTCGGTTCACTCCCGAGCTTATCAACATGGCGTTCATCATTTCTTTCAATGTGCGGTTCTTTCGTTCCGCAACGCCATTTGATTGTGGAGAATAAGGAGGTGTACACTCATGTACAATGCCACTTTTTGCGCATAAATCCGCAAAAGGTGCAACATATTCACCTCCTCGGTCGCTTCTCAAAGCTTTTATCTTCCTTTTAAGTTGATTCTCAACTTCATTTTTGTACAAGATAAACTTCTCTATTGCTTCGTCTTTACTCTTTAGTAAATACACGTAGCAATATTTAGTACAATCATCAATAAACGTGATGAGGTACTTATTTCCTCCACGCGTGGGAACCGCTTTTAAATCACACACATCGGTATGAATTAAATCAAGGGGTTCGGTTAGTCGTTCAACCGATTTAAACGATGATCTCGTAAGTTTGGATTCAACACATGTCTCGCATTTGTGATTGGACTCGATATGGAATGTTGGTATCAAGCTTAATTTAATTAAACGTCGTAATGAATTAAAATTTACATGTCCTAGTCTACCATGCCAAACATTAGAAGACTCAACCATGTAAGTAGAAGTAGAAGTTTCATTCAAACTTTTGTTTTGGTTAACAACCATTACATTCATTTTAAACATTCCATTTAGGGCATAGCCCTTACCAACAAACATTCCACGTCTAGACAAGACAAAATTGTCCAATTCAAACACTAGACGAAATCCAAACTTGTTGAGCATCCATCCCGACACGAGATTCTTCCGTATCTCTGGAACATAAAACACGTTTGTCAAGGTAAGCTCCTTGCCCGAAGTCATCTTCAAGACGACCGTGCCTTCCCCCTTGATGCTTGCGATAGCTTTATTCCCCATATAAAGCTTTTCTTCACCCGACGCTTCCTTGAATGTAGAGAAAAGAGCCTTGTCTCCACAAACATGGCGGGTTGCACCCGTGTCAACGAACCATCCTTTTGGGTTTTCACCCATCGCGTTGACTTCTTCAATCATAGCCGCTTCCTCGGTTATCATTGCAATGAGGGGCATACCATCCTCATCAACCATGTGCGCACGCTCACGCTTAGGTTTCTTGCATTGGTTAGCACGGTGCCCCGTCTCGTTACAATTGTAACAAGTACCTTGGAAAAGCGCAGGCTTCTTTTTCACAGCCCCCTTTTTCGGTCCAAGGTTGCTAACCTTTGCTTTCCCTTTGTTGTCCTTTTTACCCTTGCCTTTCTTGCCCTTTGAGGACTCCCCAACTTCCACCATGTTTGCCTTAGCCGAAAGCTTGCAAAATGGTGCCTTTTTGGCCCACCCTGTTTTCTTCTTCTATACGAAGACGAAGAACAAGGTCCTCGACAGACATTTCCTTTCGCTTGTGTTTAAGATAATTCTTAAAATCCAACCAAGCAGGAGGTAATTTTTCGATCATGGCTGCCACTTGAAACGTTTCACTGAGTACCATTCCCTCAGCATGGATGTCATTTAGTATAATTTGCAACTCTTCGACTTGGTTCATAACAGACTTGTTATCAACCATTTTAAAGTCCAAGAAACGGGCGACAACAAATTTCTTTGTTCCCGCATCCTCCGTTTTGTACTTTTTCTCCAAAGACTCCCATAATTCTTTGGAAGTCTTGATATTATAGTACACATTATACAATGCATCCGAGAGACCGTTGAGAACATAGCCTCGACATAGAAAGTCCGAGTGCTTCCACGCCTCTACCGCGCTCAGAGCCTGAGCATCGGTCTCCCCTTCCGCAGGTTGGGGAACGGTCTCCGTCAAGAACCTCGCAAGGTTCATGGTGGTCAAGTAGAAGAACATCTTCTGTTGCCACCTCTTGAAGTGGAGACCCGAGAACTTCTCGGGTCGTTCAGCATGATTCGCCACTGTGGACGCTCCCACAGTATTGGCAGGGGTACCGACAACAACGTTGACGTTGGTATTTTCAGTCGACATTCTGAAAAATTTCACAAAACCAAGTTAATAAAATATGTTAGAATAATAAATGTGCTGATTTATTATTTACTAACAAATCGATGAGTAACAAAATCAGTCTCGTAGCTTCTAAGTCCAACTTTGAAGACTACAAGAGAAGATCTTAGAACCCAAAGACAAAGAAGAAGTAGAAACAGAGTTCTGTTTTGACAAAGTCGCAACTTTGAATCAAAACAGAGGAAAAAACCTTTTAAAACACAACCTGCTGTGGGAAAAAAAAAATTAAATTCACAGCAGAGAAGTTTGTGAATCTACACGAACGGTGTTTTAAAATTTGTTTTAAAATTGTAGGAATCCGTTCGTGTAAAATATATAAAAAGTTCCTTTATTAACTTGAAATACTGAAACAATTACAGAATGAAAATAAAATACAGATTACAACTGAAAAATGGAAAAACAAGATCTGAAAACTCGAACAGACCCGAGAATTTTTTATTTTCATTCTGTATTTGTTTCAGTATTTCAAGTAATAAAGGAATTTTTTATTTATTTTACACGAACGGATTCCTACAATCTTAAAACAAATTTTAAAACACCGTTCGTGTAGATTCACAAACTTCTCTGCTGTGAATTTAAATTTTTTTTCCCACAGCAGGTTGTGTTTTAAAAGGTTTTTTCCTCTGTTTTGATTCAAAGTTGCGACTTTGTCAAAACAGAACTCTGTTTCTACTCCTTCTTTGTCTTTGGGTTCTAAGATCTTCTCTTGTAGTCTTCAAAGTTGGACTTAGAAGCTACGAGACTGATTTTGTTACTCATCGATTTTGTTAGTAAATAATAAATCAGCACATTTATTATTCTAACATATTTTATTAACTTGGTTTTGTGGAATTTTTCAGAATGTCGACTGAAAATACCAACGTCAACGTTGTTGTCGGTACCCCTGCCAATACTGTGGGAGCGTCCACAGTGGCGAATCATGCTGAACGACCCGAGAAGTTCTCGGGTCTCCACTTCAAGAGGTGGCAACAGAAGATGTTCTTCTACTTGACCACCATGAACCTTGCGAGGTTCTTGATGGAGACCGTTCCCCAACCTGCGGAAGGGGAGACCGATGCTCAGGCTCTGAGCGCGGTAGAGGCGTGGAAGCACTCGGACTTTATATGTCGAGGCTATGTTTTCAACGGTCTCTCGGATGCATTGTATAATGTGTACTATAATATCAAGACTTCCAAAGAATTATGGGAGTCTTTGGAGAAAAAGTACAAAACGGAGGATGCGGGAACAAAGAAATTTGTTGTCGCCCGTTTCTTGGACTTTAAAATGGTTGATAATAAGTCTGTTATGAACCAAGTCCAAGAGTTGCAAATTATACTAAATGACATCCATGCTGAGGGAATGGTACTCAGAGAAACGTTTCAAGTGGCAGCCATGATCGAAAAATTACCTCCTGCTTGGTTGGATTTTAAGAATTATCTTAAACACAAGCGAAAGGAAATGTCTGTCGAGGACCTTGTTCTTCGTCTTCGTATAGAAGAAGAAAACAGGGTGGCCCAAAAAGGCACCATTTTGCAAGCTTCGGCTAAGGCAAACATGGTGGAAGTTGGGGAGTCCTCAAAGGGCAAGAAAGGCAAGGGTAAAAAGGACAACAAAGGGAAAGCAAAGGTTAGCAACCTTGGACCGAAAAAGGGGGCTGTGAAAAAGAAGCCTGCGCTTTTCCAAGGTACTTGTTACAATTGTAACGAGACGGGGCACCGTGCTAACCAATGCAAGAAACCTAAGCGTGAGCGTGCGCACATGGTTGATGAGGATGGTATGCCCCTCATTGCAATGATAACCGAGGAAGCGGCTATGATTGAAGAAGTCAACGCGATGGGTGAAAACCCAAAAGGATGGTTCGTTGACACGGGTGCATCCCGCTATGTTTGTGGAGACAAGGCTCTTTTCTCTACATTCAAGGAAGCGTCGGGTGAAGAAAAGCTTTATATGGGGAATAAAGCTACCGCAAGCATCAAGGGGGAAGGCACGGTCGTCTTGAAGATGACTTCGGGCAAGGAGCTTACCTTGACAAACGTGCTTTATGTTCCAGAGATACGGAAGAATCTCGTGTCGGGATGGATGCTCAACAAGTTTGGATTTCGTCTAGTGTTTGAATCGGACAATTTTGTCTTGTCTAGACGTGGAATGTTTGTTGGTAAGGGCTATGCCCTAAATAAAATGAACGGGTTTTATATATTTATTTGTGGGTTTGTGTTCTATGTTGGAAGACCTTCGCAACGAACTAAACCACGTCCAAAACGGAGCGCGTGAAAATGCTATTTTCACAAAATTTCCAACATGTAAGTAGTGGAATTGGTTCATTTTTTTAGCGTTTCGTTACTTGACTTGCTCGTGTTGACAATTCATTATTTAATTATTTGATTTCCTAGAGAAAAATAAATGATTATTGATATTAGGAATTTTTTAGAGAGTGATGGATTTTGGTCTTAGATTCTTAACTTATACCTACAGAAATTGTCAACTACATAACTAGAGAAATTCGTTGGCAAATGATTTCAACCGCCTGTAATTTGGGTTATACCGGTTTATACCGCTACTTATAAATAAAAATAAGTACACGTGGATAACTATTAGGCTCCTTCTTTGATTTTTTACTCCCTAAAAACTAGACACGTGTCGTGTACAAAGCAAAGAGGTATTAGTTTTTTTTTCCAATATCACCGCCTCGTAACGAAATTAATCTGTCTTCCGCTCGGCTTTTACCAAATTTTTTTCATCTACATCTCAGTAGGATGAGAAGATGAACGCAGGAGGTGCAATATTTGATCCATAATCTGTTGATTTATGAGCACCTGCAGTTCATGTT
>JARYGA010031935.1:0-48996 GCA_030545235.1 Helianthus tuberosus
GTTTTTCCAGCTTTCCGACTCGCATTCGAAACCCGTTTCTCCTCCAAACTGCTCGTTTTGACTCGTTTTTCATCACTTTAAGCAACGGGACCTGAAACCATAGCTTAACGTCAGCAGTATCAACATTCTAACCTAAACTAGACTCAAAATAACCAAAACTGACCAAAAGATACACTATAAACATATGTACTTTGCAGTACATCAATTTTATTTACATATATTTTTTCAAATAACCTGCATTCTATTTTTATTTTTTCAACATTACGATATAAATTTATTGAAAATGGATACTGTGTCGCTATCGTATTAGACTGAACTGAAACCGATTGCTTATTTTCAACATTACAATATAAGCTTTATTGAAAACGGATATTGTACCGCTATCGTACCAAAAGAGAACCGAAACCAACCGAATAATATGTGTATCGATAACATTATTTATTTATATTGTTTTTCCTTTCGATAAACTGACATCGTATCGCTACTATACTGTACCAAACAACATCAGTACCTATACATGTACTCATTTGTATGATTTATGTTTGGTAATGAATTTTGTGCCGCAACCGTAGTCAACCGAATTGAAACCGAACGTACAACAACGGTATTAGTATCGGTAGTTATTTTTATTGTTTTTACTTTCGATAACTGACGTATCCTACCCAAGAACATTGTTAAATGTACCTCTGTTCGTTTTTATGATTTCCAGTTTCGCTAATTTTCATTTATACGACCCTGTCTACGATGATAAATGAATATCATTATTAGTACCGTGACGATCTGAACTAATCGATATCATTTGGACAACATCGTTATCGGTATCGGTGTTCGTTTTCTGTTTCAATTGATGTAAAACATGTGCTGATTTTTATAACAAGTGCATATATTATACCAGTACTATAATGAACCTAACCGATACTGATCAAATACCCGTAATAACGTACCGCCGCAACACACGAAGAAACAACCTAGTTATTATTATTATTATTTAATTTAATTATTAATTAAAAGGCAAAAAATTGGCACTTACTATTCATTAGGGCTGGTCAGAGGCGGCTGCCAGGTGACAAGACTCCATTTGTTTTCACTTTTCTTAAACTTATTTGTATTTTACTTTTACAACTTTAGCTTTGCTCATATACATCTTTAATCCTTCTATTTTAACTTTTTTAATAAACATATTTAGTCTCTTTACTTTAGTAAGTTCTTTTTGTTATCAATTAACTTTGGTAAATACATGTTTCCTCTCTCTACTTTTATTTTTTTTTAGTTTTTCGCCTTTTAGTGCTTTTCACCTCTAATGTGACGAACCGAATCGTCTTATTTATTATTTATTTTCCTTTGCTACCTCTTTTGTCCTTTAGACACCCCTACATTTTAACAAAGCCATCATACAACCCTAAACTTAAATAAGGTTACTTTTCACCGTTCTTTGACGACTATATCGCGTGTTCGTACTGTACCGATACCGTTGCAACGCACAAGATAAAACACTAAAGTTATAATCCCTAAACTACAATTAAGTTTAATGAAGTTTTTTTTATTAGTTATCTTTGCTTATATGCATGTTTAGTCACTCTATTTTAACTTTGGTAATATACATGGTTAGTTCCTCTAAGGATGAGCATTTGGTACAGGTATCATACCGTACTGATCATTTTTGATACGATACTTATTTTTCCTATTTTTCGGGACCGATACTTTCGGTATTGAGCTCATCCTTAAGTTACTTTACTTTTATTTATTTTAGTATTTTTTTTCTAACCCCGACTCCCAGCACAGCGTGCGGGACAAAATTATTAGTTAAAATAGAGTCGTAAACTATACCATATAAATCTGAAACCGATCGAACCAACCAACTTGCTTCGAGTTATATTGGATATTTGTTTATAAAAAACCCTCTATTAAGTACATTTGTTTATAAAAACCCTCTATTAAATTAAAAAATATATAAAACAATAACTAATTTGAAATATATGTACACGAAAATTAATCGGCAAAATTTGATTAAGCAAAGGGATAAGAAATTGAGTTGGAATAAAATCCTAGAAGTCTTCTGATCTTTGGATAAGAAATTTGTCGCAACCCCCGATCCCTGATCACCGGGAACGGGCGGACGCGATCACAGAGTTTCGGTGGTATCAGGTTTATTTAATCTTGTAGCGGAATTTACATCAGGACCGTAGTTAGGAAATGTTTATCAGAGTAAAACCACCTCATTTAATATTAATAATCACATGGGTAAAACCCAAGTGTCTTAATACAATACATTCATAGGGATGAACCCTATTTTATTTAAATTTAAAACACCGTTTATTTGGTAACTTTTATAGCCACATTATCCCCAAGCCTTCAGTGCTCTCCAGCTGGCTTTTTATTAATTGGTTGTCACATTGGGTTACCTGAAACGTGTTTTAAAAACATTTGTCAGTCGGAAATACTGGTGAGTGAATCCCAGTTTAATCAAGTTTAAATAAAAAGTCACAGTGAACAGTATTGAGAGCGATCACATTGTCTATGTCTACACAATTACTCCATTAGTACTGTCAATTCACTGACTTGTGGGTCATATTACCCATTGGCTAACTCATTGTCCAATGGTAACGTATTGTCATCCCGACTTACTACTCACAGTGTAGTACATTTTGTATACAAAACCCCAACATACCGGTAGTAATTGAAGAACTACAAAGACTCAATCACTGCTAAATTTCATAGTAAAATATTTAAGGTTTGTTAAAACATTAGCAAAAACATTATCAAAAAGAGGATAAACTCCCTTTGCTATCTTAGGCTTCTTGTAAGGGTTTTCTGGATATAATCTATAATTTATACAAATGTACATTGGTTAGTATCATAACCCTTTGAAATTATTAATGATACCCTCCCCGAGACGGCATTCCAACAACTACGTCGGGCAGAACCACGACAGTTGTTAAGGAACCCTAAATCAATCGGGCAGCGTATCTATTATGAAACTAGGGTTATAATACTTACAACGGAGCAGAACCTCGCTAATTAGGGGTATAATACCCAAATATTATGCTTAATACTTTTAGAATTCGAGATTGAGATTTTAGAATGAGCGACGGAAAATGAAAACTGATGCCTGCTATTTATAGTTCCTGATTCTAGTCCTACCGCGACCCGCGTAAAGCACAGGCCAGGGTTACGCGGCCCGCGTCAACCTTGGTCAACACAATAGCTTAGCTGGGTCAGCTACTAGACTCGCCACGATGTCGACACGTGTCGGCCTGGGATGTCTCCGCGTTTCATGATCTATCGCTGCCCGCGTCAACTGTCTAAAACTATCACGCGGCCCGCTTTAACTAAAGAAATCAGTGGAGTCAACTCCAGTCTTAATACCGCCCGCGTGAGATGTTGGGGTGGGTCTACGCGGCCCGCCTCAACTCCATTTTTCTTATTTTTATTTTATTTTATATGTTATAATCTAATTCGGGCTCGGTTTTCACATATAGGGTGTAATATAAGACATATGGGGACATTTTACAATATAATGGGGTGTCGAAAATATTTATGAGAGTGTTGGTTTTATCGAGGGTTGTTACATTCTCCCCACCTTATTTAGAGCTCGTCCTCGAGATCTACTGGAACAAATGCGGATATTTTCTTTGCATTTCTGACTCGAGCTCCAATGTGTACTCAGGTCCTCTTTTGGAGTCCCACTTCACTTTGACTAGAACTAGTCTCTTGTGTTTGAGATTCTTGACTTTCCTATCTTCAATCTGTAGAGGTCTTTCTACAAACTTAAGTTGATACATGAAATACATCATGTATACCTGCCATTTCCTCTGGCAGTTGTAGTTGATAGGCTACAAGTCCTATTCTTCTAATAATCTTAAAAGGTCCAACATACCTGGGACTTAACTTCCCTCGTTTGATGAATCTTACTATTCCTTTCCAAGGAGAGACTTTCAACAATACTTTATCTCCTATTTGAAATTCCAATGGCTTGCGTCGGTTATTAGTATAACTCTTTTGTCGATCACGTGCTGCTTTCAGTCGTTCCTTGACTTGAATAATCTTATCGGTTATCTCTTGCACTATTTCAGGTCCAGATAGTTGCTTTTCCCCAATTTCTGCCCAACAGACTGGGGTTCGACACTTTCGTCCATAAAGTGCTTCGAATTGTGCAACATTTATACTTGTGTGGTAACTATTGTTATAAGAAAATTCTATTAAAGGTAAGTGATCGTCCCAATTACCTCCGAAATCAATTACACAAGCTCTAAGCATGTCTTCCATTGTCCGGATTGTCCTTTTGCTTTGTCCATCCGTTTGAGGATGATAAGCTGTGCTCAATTTTAACTTGGTTCCCATTGCCTTTTGGAAACTTGACTAAAAATGAGAGGTAAATCGACTATCCCTATCAGAAACAATTGATAAAGGAATACCATGTAAAGAAACAATTTCATTTACATACAATTTAGATAATTGTTCCATACTAATTGTTTCCTTCATTGGTAAGAAATGAGCTGACTTAGTTAGTCTATCTACAATCACCCGGATTGTATCATTTCCTTTCCTAGTTTTGGGTAATTTAGTAACAAAATCCATTGTTATCAATTCCCATTTCCACACCGGCATTTCTAATTGTTGTAACAAACTTGAGGGTTTCTGGTGTTCAGCTTTAACTTGTGAACAAGTTAAACATTTAGAAACATAGACTGCTATGTCTTTCTTCATTCCTATCCACCAGAAATTTTTCCTTAAATCCTGGTACATTTTATCACTTCCTGGATGCATTGTATACTTAGATTTATGGGCTTCTTCTAATATACGATGATGTAGGTTTCCTAATTTAGGTATCCATATTCTCTTTTCATGGAATCTCCAAATTCCATCTGTTCCTTGTTTTAATTCTTTTAACATACCTTTTAATTTTTCAGAATCATCCTTGATTACTGATTCTTGTGCTTCTCTTATTTGCTCATTTAAATCTACTTGTAGATTTAATTTAAGAGAACATACCCTTCTTGGCTTTTCATGATATTTTCGACTTAAAGCATCTGCTACTACATTTGCTTTTCCTTCATGATATTGGATATCACAATCATAATCACTGAGAATCTCCATCCAGCGTCTTTGTCTCATATTCAACTCCTTTTGCTTGAAGATATACCTTAAACTTTTATGATCAGTGAATATGGTAAACTTACTACCATAAAGGTAATGTCTCCAAATCTTAAGAGCAAAAATTATAGCTCCTAACTCTAAATCATGGGTTGAATAATTCTCTTCATGATTTTTAAGTTGTCTAGATGCATAAGCTATAACTTTTTGGCGATGCATTAATACACATCCATAACCTAATCTAGAAGCATCACAATAGACTACAAAGTCTTCAGCTCCTTCTGGTAATGCTAATATGGGTGTATGGGTCAATCTTTGCTTAAGAATTCTAAAGGCTTCTTCTTGTTTTAATCCCCATTCAAACTTAACAGATTTATAGGTTAACTTAGTTAAGGCAATGGCTATTCTAGAAAAATCTTGAATAAATCTTCTATAATAACCGGCCAATCCTAAGAAACTTCTAACCTCGGTTGGTGATTCAGGGGTTTTCCATTTAGTAATTGCTTCAATCTTTGTTGGATCTACATGAATTCCTTCATGATTGACTAGGTGTCCAAGGAATTGTACCTGTTCTAACCAAAATTCGCACTTAGAAAATTTAGCATAAAGCTTTTTCTTTCTTAATAAACTTAAAAGTGCGTGCAAATGTTTTGCATGATCCTCTTTACTCTTAGAGTAAATTAGAATATCATCTATGAAAACAATTATGAATTTATCCAAATATGGTTTACATATTCGGTTCATCATGTCCATAAATGCAGCTGGGGCATTGGTTAAACCAAATGGCATGACAGTAAATTCATAATGGCCATACCTCGTTCTGAATGCGGTTTTTGGAATGTCCTCTTCCTGTACCTTTAATTGATGATATCCTGACCTTAAATCGATTTTAGAGAAAAATCGAGCTCCTTGCAGTTGATCAAACAGATCATCGATTCTCGGTAATGGGTACCGATTCTTAATCGTAACCTTGTTTAATTCACGGTAATCAATGCACATACGCATTGATCCGTCCTTCTTTTTAACAAACAGTATCGGCGCTCCCCATGGCGACGAACTTGGCTGAATAAATCCTTTTTCTAACAATTCATCTAATTGTTTCTTCAATTCTTGCATTTCTGCAGGTGCCAAACGGTAAGGTGCTTTGGCAATTGGTGATGTTTCTGGTAGCAGATTAATTCTGAATTCAACTTCTCTGTCTGGAGGTAGTCCTGGTAATTCTTCTGGAAAGATATCTGAAAACTGTAACACTACTGGAATATCTTTTAGTTCTTTTCCTTTAGTGTTAGTAATTATAGAAATCAAATATACTATAGAACCTTTTCTTATACAACTTGCAGTTTTCATCACAGAGATGAGCTTAGTGGACCTAGAAGGCTTTTCTCCTTTAATTGTGATCGTTTTACCTTTTGGTGAATTTACTTGAATTGACTTTTGATCACATACAATATTGGCTTTATTGGCTATTAACCAATCCATTCCTAAAACAACATCGAATCCTGCCAGATTCATGGGATATAGATTTTCTATAAATTTCTGATTCAAAATTTCTACGCTTGCTCCCTGCAAGATTTCAGCAATCCTAACAGTTTCTCCATTAGCTGTTTCTACTAGACATTCTTGTGGTAGTTTAGTTAATGACTGATTTAGAATTTTGCAAAACGAAGTATTAATAAAACTTTGGTTCGCACCAGAGTCAAATAATACTTTAGCAAATATATCATTAACTAAAAACGTACCAGCTATAACGTCTGGGATCATCTGGGCTTCTTCTGTAGTCAGAACAAATGCTCTAGCATTTTTAGTATTTTTGTTGTCTATGGCTGGAGCTAATTTTGGGCAGTTTGGCCTAATATGACCTTTTTCTCCACAGTTATAGCATAATCCATTACTGATTTTCTTCCTGCAATTTTCTTCCTTGTGTCCTGACATCTTGCAATAATTGCAGAGAGTGGAGCATTTTCCCGAATGCTTTTTCTTGCAGACCTTGCAGTATGGTGCAGAGGTAGAACCCATATTCCTACGATTGAAATTTCCAGAACGGAATTCTTGAGTAAGCCTTTGGGTTAAGTTCCTCCTCTGATCCTCTTCTCTAGTACGAACTAATTCATCAGTCAAGGTATTTGTTAATTCTACAGCTTCTTCTATGGTTTGAGGTCTAGCTGCCTTGACTATGTGTCTAATCTCCCCAATTAATCCCCAAATATAACGAGAGATTAACACTGGTTCTGGTGAAGCAAGAGTTGGCACTATTCTAGCATATTCAAAGAATATTTTAGTGTATCCCTTACTATCCACACCAGTCATCCAAAGGTTTAGGAATTTGTTTGCTATCTGCTCTTTTTCATTGGGTGGGCATAATTTCCTTTCTACTTTGTTTTTAAATTCTTCCCATTCCATATTGTAAGTTTGATCACTTCCTCTTGTCTGGAGGATAGTGTTCCACCATTCTAATGCTGCATTCTTAAACAGATTAGAAGCAAACAGTATTTTATCTTCTTCAGCACATTTGCTTATTCTTAAGACTGCCTCAGTCTTTTCTATCCAGCGTAACGTAGCAATGGCCCCTTCATTGCCCGAGAATTCCATTGGTTTATAAGACCAAAATTCTTTATAAGAACAACCATAAGGCATGGTTCTTCTTCTTTTGGGAATAGGCAATTGAAGTATAGGTCCATTGTTCACACTGTTTTCTGGTTCAACGGGTCGCTTACTGCTATGCTTACTTTTATTATCAGCATCCTTAACAGTTTGAAGAATAAATGGCATTGCATCTATAATTCCTTGTGCCACTATGTGTTGGATAGCACTATTATCCACTTGGTTTCCATTGTTATTGATGCTCGGATTATCATTAACCACGTTAATGTTACTCTGGTTATCATTATTCAAATTTTCCTGATTTCCTTCGTCGGCCATCTGAATTTTAAACATTTATTCCATATTAATATCACAATTTATATCTAATATAGTTAATCACATGACACACAATCTAGCCAAAAACGTAGATCATTGCTACTATACTCTTTTCATATACTTATGCGTCTATTACATACTAGTACTGAAATGAAATTACAATACCAACAGAAATAGAATCATACTAATATGCCTCCGTACACACATATATTTTATTATTATTATTATTATTATTATTATTATTATTATTATTATTATTATTATTATTACTACTACTACCATTTCCTCCATTCACACATTCACGGATATGGATTTATCCAAAAATCCATATTGCGTTCATCGTATTTCCATATGAGACGCTCTCCTACCTGACGCATTCTCTCACTGCTCTCCAAAATTTCCTCCCCAAAAGTCCTAAGTTCTTGAACGTTTTCTGCACTCATTGGGGGTGCAGGTTCTCGGACTGGGTTTGGAATCTGGGGTGCGTTTTCCTGATATGGGGGTGACAGTTCATGAAATTGGTAAGGATCCTCTAATATCTCCCTAATATAATCATCTTGGTAATAGGGATCTAAAGGGTCCATACCTGGGTAGACTTCTATATTCTGTATGGGTGGATAATCCTGGATAGGGTAACGTTGCACAAAGTCCCTATTATCGTCCCACCAGGGGTCGTAATTCGGGTCTAGTGGGTTTGGTGCAGGTACCCAAGGGATTTCTTCTGGGTTAAAGTCGTGCATCTCTGTAACACCCTAGTTACTAATTAACGATTTTTGTATGTAATTACCAACAATTAGATGTGTAGTTAAGACTACACATATTATAAAAATACGGGTTTATTAAAACTTTTACAAATTATAATTTATTCCACATAACGTGATCGAAAATCGTTGTTTAAAATTTACAATGTGGCAAAGTGCGGAAGCATGTAACTGTATCGTGTTCGGTTCTTCGTTGAGCTTGATCGTCTTCCGGCATCCAAAGTGTACCTACATTTCATAAACATGGAATGCTTTAGTCTTACGGGGTTTAAAACGTGACCGGGACACAATTGATTCCATAAACAAAAATTCGAAAATGTCCTCCACCGTAACTTACGGTGGCACCGTAAGTTACGGTGGCCCTTGAATTGATATTTTCTACCGTACAACAGTAGACAATCACCGTAACCAAAATAGCTCCACCGTAACTTACGGTGGCACCGTAAGTTACGGTGGCCCCTGCTTTCAGCCTTTCAATTTTTGCCGTTATTCGACACGAAAACTTTCGTATCTTTCAAACCGCTTATCCGTTTGACCTACCGTTTCTTCCTACATGATTGTAATTTAATCTTCCATCATATGGAGTTAAAATCCAACATCCGGATTAATAAAATTTAAGACTTTTAAGTCTTCGGCTTATTACTCTTTTACCAAAATTTTGACCCGTTTACACATTTATCAAACAAACATACTTGTTTGACCTTTATATCACGTACACTACTTCAAATTAAGGTTATTTACCATATTAGGTTATAATCACAGGTTTATTACACAATTTAAACCCGTTTTCACTCGTATGCTTATTTTGACCCGTAATCCCTCTTTTAACCTATGATTTTGTTTGAAAAGTCATTAAGCTTTCCAAATACAATGTTCCTTACCTAAAACATTTGGTTTACTTATCAGGTAACCAAATGTTCACTTTGACTACTTTTAACACTCTTTGAACCACATGTTCTAAATGAGGGTTACCCTTTTTCACATACCTGTCGCAGATCAATATATTGACCCGTTTTTAATACCTTGCTTTTATAACCGCTAATTCATAGCGTTGCTAATACCCATTTGACATTTACACCTGAAATAATATAACTCGACAAAAATCATTAGTCGTTATTGTCAAAGGGTGATATCTTCACCTTTTGGCCCATTTGGTCTAAGTGACCGATTATGTTGACGAGATGATATTTATTACCATCTCATCTACATGACTCGCTCCAGTTTACATCGTGCGGTCATTTCACTTATTAATCATTTCTTAACACTTTTTAGCCTATCAGGGTTTATGTTTTACTGTGTCTTTCAAAACCAATAATTATGGTCAACGCATGACCAATTTACCGATTTAACTCCTTTTAACCATCCACATGGTTTCTTGTCATTCTCGACTACTTTGTTCCGTACGTTTACACGCCGGAACATCATACCTCAATTATGTATTTATCTCATTCATAACTAATACGATAAGAGAATATTCTAACATATAAGACTAGTGTAAGCTATACTTACCTTGCATCCATGCCACGCCTTTCTTTCCGTACGCGCTCCGTTTGACCCGCTTCATCCACAAGCTTCCACCTAGCTTGTTAGGCGTCAAACTATCATCATTCACAAGGTGGTTAGATTAGTCATTAACAAATACGACTACTCCACCTTACGTATTTTCTATGTCGAAATCATTATTCGACTTCGTCATTAGTAAATTTTAACTTTCTACTAGTTAACTACCTCTAATCATATGATACGTGAAATTAACTAAAATCTACATTATGATTAGATTCCATATTATCACGTATCACCCCTAATTAAATAAATTATGAAATTACGTGTTTCATTCATAGTTTCAACATATGAACTTTGTGGGCATAATTTATAACATCAACAATCAAGTTTCGTACCACTGAAAATAGGCTGTTTTTGGTGACCTGTTTAACCTGTTTACAAGTCTTCAAAAATTATGATTTTTTTATGTGGTGTACCACTCGAAGGGTTAGACCTTGTGTTAAAATTTCAAGATCTAACTCTTTACCAAAAACTCGTAAAAATTCATTTACTAAGCTGCAATCAGATTCGTCACTTCTGACTGCAGCTTACGGAAAAATTCATATAAAATTCCTCGTTTATCCGATTGACGAAATTCCAATTGGCGATTTTTGGAATCACTTAATACTTTCTACAGTAAGAATTTGAGATCATAACTCAATTCCTAAATTGAGTTATGACATTCGTAATGGGCTGCAGATTCTGCCAGAAAACGCAGCTTGAACCTTTGATACGGAAAAATTCATAAAACGCTCAATTTTCGTCGAAAAAATGCGATTCTAGTGGGGTTTTAAAGATATTTCCTGGAACTACATTTTAGGCTCAAGAAACACATGTTTTTACCACGTTTTATCCAGGTTACAGCCAATACAAGTTGGCTGTAAATTCTGATCAAGAACCGTTTGAATTCAGCTTTCAAATTAAGCATGTTCTTGACATCATAACACTATTTCTTTAGCGATCAAAACCCTAAGAACATCTTATACCTCAATTTAGCATCAACAAAATCTGAATTTACTTGAGCTAAGCATGATTTCAATCTATACTTGTCTAGGGTTTACTCCTAGGCATTTAAATGTTCCTATTTCATCTACATATCATACATGCATCATCAAATTTCAGATTTCCCAATTTCATGAGAATTTCAAACAGAGAATTAACATCAAATTTTACATACCTTACAACCCTCTTGCAATGGGGATCACTAATCCGATCTCAGATTTCGATTTGGAGTAGATTTGCCCCTTCAATTTGATGAATTTGTGAGTGTTAGGGTTTTGAAGAGTGGGGGTCGCCCTTTTCCTTGCTCCTGATCGAACCAGACATCCCAAATGGGGTGTTTGGTTTGTTTTTTTTTATTAAATCTAATAATACAAGTTTCGATTTTAACAACATTGGCCCCTCTAATTTGGTTAGTTAATTAAGTAGGGCACAACCTACTTATTTCTAACAATATTCCCCACTTTTTAACTAGGTTAAACATTCCTAATTAAATTAGTGGGTTTTGGGAATCTATGACTAAGTTTAGTTTTAAGTCCCGTTAACTCGGGCCTTCTACAAACTTTGTTTCCTCAAAGTATTTATCCTCCTTAAATCTTTTATTCACTTTTTTTTTATTAAATATTAGGATTATTTATTTAAATCCTAATATTTACCGGGTTACTTTTACCGCTAACGATATTTTACCCGTCATCTAGTATTAATGTGGTTTGATTACCAAACCCGTTTTCGGGGTGTTACAAGTCTACCCCACTTAGTGAGGTTTCGTCCTCGAAACCTTTTCTTACATAATTTATTGAGTTTAAACTCAATGTATTTGCTCTCGATAATCAATTGAGCATTGCTCATATCTTAACCAATTGTTAGTATTACCAGAAAAGTATGGTAATATCTTTTTGGTTATTAATCATCTACGTATCTTTTATGACATAATGCAACTTGGAATAACGTAATCTCGTTATTTCCACTAGTTTAATTAACTTAACAATATTCATCACTTGGTTCTAATATTCGTCACTCGGCTCTAATGTGATTATACTTCACATTACATTTCTTGACCGTGATCATGTCACGTCATGCCAAATTTTACATCAACTTTCTATCTTCAGAATTATCACTTTTCGAACATTTCGTCTTGCACCTATCAGTGTCAAGACTTATATCTTTCATGTTTACTGTTTATACGTCTATCATAATTCATTCATTTTCATCATCATTCTTTTTTTCGTAGAAATGTCATTTCTTATCAAAACCGAAGTTTTAGTTTAGCGTCTTCTCTTCAACCTTTGTCAATTATCCATACCGGGATATTGACAGTCTAAAATTTATCCTTTTTTTTTTTTTTTTTTAGTCTTTGTCTTATGCGAGGATTCTCCATTTATTCTCTCACTTTGTCTTATTAACCCCTAGGTTTTATCACTTAGTCTATGGGCTATTTTATTAGACCTTCACCTCTTTAAGGCGGGGTCCTTATAATCTATTTCTTTCTAATCATGACCCGTGGGTCGTTTTAGTCCCGTAGATCTTTCATTTGTTTATAACCATAAAGGTTATGTTGATCCCGTAGATCACTCCTTACTCATGTCATTCTTAAAATACATGTTTGGTGTCAAGGCACCCTGTTTTTGTTCGAAGAATCGTTTGGTTTCAAGCTTAGGTCCCGCTAACCTTAATTGTAGTTTCATGGCTATAATTGTTTTCTTTCGGAAAATTTTCTGATTTTTATGACTTCTCACCCTTATCCAGTTCACATACATTCGAATTTGATTATGTCCCCTTACCGGGCTCATTATTCTTTTGCTTTTAACACTACCATTATCCCGCTTGCGTTTACTCATGTCGTCCGGCATGATATTATATTCGACCCGTTCAACTTTAAAATAGCTGAACATAATTTATTCAAAATTTCTATTTACATCATCTTGTCGTCTTTTAGTCATGACTTAAAATCCAAGTCTTTTAGTTTTCTACCCGAGTTCCCGTTTCTCGGTCTATGCATGTGTTTAAATCCTTACCCACCAACCGGGTGTTTTACCGAAGTCGTTATTATTGCACCCCTCCCGGTATGCATTAAGACTTCGCTTCACTTTTATATTCCGTCTTTGCCCTCAAGTTTGACGTTTTACAAAAACGGTCTGTTAAGAGGCATATTTGCGTTTTCCGGGTTCGAATGTAAGTACACTCCCTCCCAATACTTGTCTAAATCATTTTACATGCTTGCGTTTTCTGGGTTCGAGTGTAAGTACACTCCCTCCCAATACTTGTCTAAATCATTTTACATGCTTGCGTTTTCTGGGTTCGAGTGTAAGTACACTCCCTCCCAATACTTGTCTAAATCATTTTACATGCTTCTTCGTCCCTTCACTCGGGCTCATTATCCTAATGTAATACGCTTCCGTCACTCGGTTGTGCGTTTACATTATTATCAAACATCTTACTCATTTGATTCATTTGGGTACTTTTAAACTAGTCCCATATACCCCGCCCTTACTACATCGGATGTAAATGTGTCCGCTATAAGAAACTCGTGGTATCATATGCCACTACTTACTTGGCCAGAGTAAGCGATTAACACATGACATACACGACCTTCCTATAGTTTTCACATCACGCCCTATGTAAGTACTCTATTTAGTTTTCTTGGAAATGATATCCTGGATATGTATTTCTATTCAGGTTTTCCAAGTTTCTAATTTACCTATGCAACAATCATTCTCTACTTTGTTTATTGCATTTTACTATTTGTGTGATTATATTTAAAAGCGTGCACCTGGTATTGCTTGCCTTAACGGGCTTTCTTTGGCTCAGACCAGTGGCTAGGCTCTGATACCACCTTCTGTCGCAACCCCCGATCCCTGATCCCCGGGAACGGGCGGACGCGATCACAGAGTTTCGGTGGTATCAGGTTTATTTAATCTTGCAGCGGAATTTACATCAGGACCGTAGTTAGGAAATGTTTATCAGAGTAAAACCACCTCATTTAATATTAATAATCACATGGGTAAAACCCAAGTTTCTTAATACAATACATTCATAGGGATGAACCCTATTTTATTTAAATTTAAAACACCGTTTATTTGGTAACTTTTATAGCCACATTATCCCCAAGCCTTCAGTGCTCTCCAGCTGGCTTTTTATTAACTGGCTGTCACATTGGATTACCTGAAACGTGTTTTAAAAACATTTGTCAGTCGGAAATACTGGTGAGTGAATCCCAGTTTAATCAAGTTTAAATAAAAAGTCACAGTAAACAGTATTGAGAGCGATCACATTGTTTATGTCTACACAATTACTCCATTAGTACTGTCAATTCACTGACTTGTGGGTCATATTACCCATTGGCTAACTCATTGTCCAATGGTAACCTATTGTCATCCTGACTTACTACTCACAGTGTAGTACATTTTGTATACAAAACCCCAACATACCGGCAGTAATTGAAGAACTACAAAGACTCAATCACTGCCAAATTTCATAGTAAAATATTTAAGGTTTGGTAAAACATTACCAAAAACATTATCAAAAAGAGGATAAACTCACTTTGCTATCTTAGGCTTCTTGTAAGGGTTTCCTGGATATAATCTATAATTTATACAAATGTATATTGGTTAGTATCATAACCCTTTGAAATTGTTAATGATACCCTCCCCGAGACGGCATTCCAACAACTACGTCGGGCAGAACCACGACAGTTGTTACGGAACCCTAAATCAATCGGGCAGCGTATCTATTACGAAACTAGGGTTATAATACTTACAACGGAGCAGAACCTCGCTAATTAGGGGTATAATACCCAAATATTATGCTTAATACTTTCAGAATTCGAGATTGAGATTTTAGAATGAGCGACGGAAAATGAAAACTGATGCCTGCTATTTATAGTTCCTGATTCTAGTCCTGTCGCGGCCCGCGTAAAGCACAGGCCAGGGTTACGTGGCCCGCGTCAACCCTGGTCAACACAATAGCTTAGTTGGGTCAGCTACTAGACTCGCCACGATGTCGACACGTGTTGGCCTGGGATGTCTCCGCGTTTCATGATCTATCGCGGCCCGCGTCAACTGTCTAAAACTATCACGCGGCCCGCTTTAACTAAAGAAATCAGCGGAGTTAACTCCAGTCTTAATACCGCCCGCGTGAGATGTTGGGGTGGGTCTACGCGGCCCGCCTCAACTCCATTTTTCTTATTTTTATTTTATATGTTATAATCTAATTCGGGCTCGGTTTTCACATACAGGGTGTAATATAAGACATATGGGGACATTTTACAATATAATGGGGTGTCGAAAATATTTATGGGAGTGTTGGTTTTATCGAGGGTTGTTACAAAATTGAGTTGGAGGAATCCTGAACGAAACAACATCATAGATGCTCTAAATCAGAAATCGACTTGAAAGGGGCGCATTGTGTAATGATCTGAACTGAATGATCTTAGATGGGTCTTCATGTCACATCGGGGCGTGGCACTGAGCGAAACAGATTGTTCAAGAGAATTCATAACAACTATTAGTGACAATATATTTAGCGTTAAAGTCCCATACCATTAACATATAAAGCATAAACAGTCATTACAGATAATAGTCTCAAAAACAAATAAGCTGTTCCGACAACTCAGATTTATTTAGTTTGTTTCTAGACCTCCTATTTCGTTTCATCACAGCATTTATAGCATCCTATCAACCTGCCACATATGTTAAAATAAAGTCAATACACAGAGTGTAAAGGCGAGTACACAAGTTTGCATAGTATATAGTATAGCGAAAGCGTTTATGCATAACCAACATGTAACACGTAAAAATGTGAATCAAGTAAGCTATCGACAATGACGTATGCAACCGACATGACTGCGAGTGTACAATGCGCAACACATTATCACCACTGTGACCATGTGAAGTAATACCCTTAACAACCCCTGTCCACGACAGGTGCTGAGTCCAAACTATAGTACTATCGTTTCTAAGGTGTCAGGCAACAATCACTGTGTAAACATAACATACAAGCATTCATCGAGTCACGGATACATGCGAGAGCGGTTAGCGTTTAAAAGTGTTTACGTTGTGTGTTAGTGTATATTGATAGCGAACGTATGTAACACCCAAAAGTGCGTTAAAAGAAAATGGGTTCGACTATACTCACAGTGCTTGTTTAGCTAGTAAACACAGTACTTGGATTGAAGGGAGCGCGTGGAGCTTAGCCTGAGCATAGAACAGTAGCATAAGTGTTGAACAGCGTATAAACAGTGCGTCGGATTAGATGTGTATCGAATGGTGAGTCGAACGGATGGTCATCCGGATTGATGACCATTCAAACGGTTGATCATTCGAATGACTGAGTGTGTTTGTAAACCGTTTCAGAACTTTTGAAGTTTTCGTTGTAGTATAGATCAAGTCATCCGTTCGGATGGTCATCCGGACGGATGGCCATTCTATCGGATGGCTATTCCACTGAGAGTTTGATATTCTTTGAAGTTTTGATCAAATTGTTTTGAACGAGGAATAGTATAAGGAACAAGTCACCTAGTCGAATGGTCATTCGGTAGAATGGTTATTCGGCCGGATGGCTATTCGAGTGGGTGCTCTATTGCCTTGGATCGAGTGAAAAGTGCTTGAGAATGACTTGGGAGTGTCTAGTCGAATGGAACTGTCACATCAGTGAACAGTGATATGACAGGCGGGTATTTATAGTGTGAGGGAGAAAGTAAGGCGGTGGAGAAAGTGGGTTATTTGTCCAGTCGATCGGATGGCCATCCGATCGGATGGTCATCTGGTCGGATGTCCATTCGATCGGGTGGTCATTTGACCAGGCGAGTTGCGTTTTGTTGGTTTCCGACTTTCGTTTCGCGCGTTAAGCGTTGCGTTGCGTTTAAGCGAGTTGTGAGTGAGCATTGCGATGAGATAACCACACATAACATTTAAACAAATAATCACACAAATAACACACATAACACACAAATGCCTAAAGTAAATCCGCATTTCGAGTTTGCGATGAGATTGCGATGTGATAGCGTTTTGGTCTAACATGCGATGTAATATGCAATAAAATGTGTTAAATAGTATGCGTTATAAACTGCGTTAAATGCGATAGCTGCGTTTTGAATAAGCATTGTGAATGCGTTGTAAAACATAGTTTAAAATATCGTTTTAAATAGTCGACCCAATAGCGATAATCAAAATATTGAGAGTATAAGTCAATTAAGCGAGAAATAACAGATCTAAGTAATGACCCGAAAGGTCGGGTTGTTACAGCCTCCCCTACTTTACGGAATTTCGTCCCGAAATTAAGGCACAGGCGTAACGAAGAGATGTGGGTATTTAGCTTTCATATCACTTTTGAGTTCCCAAGTGAACTCGGCACCGCGTTTTCCTTCCCAGCGAACCTTTACTATAGGAATGCGAGAGCGTCGAAGTCTATTGGTCTCTCGGTCCATGATTTCTACTGGCTTTTCCACGAAGTGTAATGTTTCGTTCACTTGCAAATCCTTGAGAGGGACATGCAAATTCTCTTCGGCTAGACACTTTTAGAGGTTTGAAACATGGAAAGTCGGATGTACGTTGTTGAGTTCCTCCGGTAATTCGAGTCGGTAGGCCACTTTGCCAATTCTTTCCAGAATCTTAAAGGGTCCAACGTATCGAGGCGCTAGCTTTCCTTTCTTGCCGAATCGGATCACCCCCTTCCAAGGTGAAACCTTTAGGAGTACGTGATCACCAACTTCGAACTCAAGGGGCTTGCGGTATTTATCGGCGTAACTCTTTTGACGACTCCGCGCTTTCAAGAGTTTGTCTCGTATCTGGAGGATCTTGTAAGTTGTTTCTTATAATATATCGGGACCGGTAATTTGCGCGTCTCCGATCTCGTGCCATACAATAGGCGATCGACATTTTCTTCCATATAACGCCTCAAATGGTGCCATTTGAATGCTAGAGTGATAATTGTTGTTGTACGAGAATTCGACTAAAGGTAAATGCGAATCCCAATTACCACCAAAATCTATAACGCACGCACGAAGCATGTCTTCAAGGGTGCGAATCGTGCGCTCAGTCTGACCGTCGGTCTGGGGATGGAAAGCGGTACTGAGATTAAGAGTAGTACAGAGAGCGGATTGAAAAGTCTCCCAAAGGCACGAGGTAAATCGACCATCGCGGTCAGAGATGATGTCACGAGGTGTCCCATGTCGACAGATGACTTAGTCGGTATAGATTCGTGCTAATCATTCAACCTTAAAGTCTTCTCGTATTGGTAGGAAATGAGCAGATTTCGTAAGACGATCAACGATAACCCAAATGCTATCATGACCTGATGGCGTGCGGGGGATTTTCGTAATGAAATCCATAGCTATACTCTCCCATTTCCACATCGGGATCTCGGGTTTTTCGAGTAAGCCAGAGGGTCGTTGGTGTTCAACCTTGACTTTCGAGCAAGTCAGGCATTTCGAAACGTAGATAGCGATATCCTTCTTCATTCCTGGCCACCAATACCTGGCACGGAGGTCATGGTACATCTTGTCGGCACCGGGATGAATGGAATCTCAAGATTTGTGGGCTTCAGTCAGTAAAATCTCCCGGAGATTATTATGACTGGGAATCCAAATGTGATCGAGATAGTGAAAAATACCATTAGGTTTATTCACTGGTTGGTTTTCGGTTCCAAGAATGCATTCTTCCTTCAAAGTGCGTTCGGTAAAACACGCGTGTTGAGCGTCGCGAATGAGAGCTTCGAGGTCGTGTTGGGTTTGAATATTACGAACACTATGTAAATAGCTTCGTCGGCTAAGAGCATCGGCTACGACGTTTGCCTTGCCTGGATGGTAGCGGATCTCACAGTCGTAGTCGTTGAGAAGTTCAACCCATCTGCGTTGGCGCATATTCAGCTCTTTCTGGTTCAGGATGTGTTGTAGGCTCTTATGGTCGGTGAAGACCGTACACTTGGTACCGTAAATGTAGTGTCTCCAAATCTTCAACGCAAAAACAATTGCACCGAGTTCGAGATCGTGGGTTGTGTAGTTTTTCTCATGGACTTTGAGCTGACGAGACGCGTACAACTCACATATGTGTTGCGCATTCTACAACTCGAAGTCATGTCTGTGCATATTTCATTGTCGATAACCTGCTAGCTTCACTTTTCAACATGTTACATGCTGGTTATGCGTAAATCGATTTCGCTATCTATTATACTATTAAACTTGTATGCTCACCCTTACACTATGTGTATTGACCTCTATTTTAACGTATGTGGCAGGTGTTTAGGGTGTTGTGCTTGCTAGCTCTTGTGGAATCAAGTTAGGAAGAGTCTAGAAACAAACAATTAATTTATGAGTTGTCAGAACAGTATTTTATTTGTCTTTGAGAACTATTTGTCTGTAATAACTATGTTTACTTGATATGTTACGGTATGGGACGTAATGCTTAAATATTTGGTAATTTATAGTTGTTATGGAATCTCTTGGACAATCTGTTTCGCTTAGTGCCTCACCCCGATGTTTCCGCCATCGGTTGGGTGTGACATTAACTCCTTCCAAGCAGATCTATCTTATAACCTTTTAGAGTTAAAAAGTAGATCCAAGAAGAACACCAAAGACTAACTGGTTGGTATCTTTGCAACGTTCTGAAAGAAAAACTTGACCAATGCTTAGACGAGCACAAACACCTTAAGGTTTGCCAAACACCCGCTCATACCAGTCTGGAGCTTATAGCTTCGGCACATGACAACATCTTGTTAATACGTAGCACATGGAAGGAATGAACCCTAACCCTCAAGTGGAAAACATCTTTTCCAGCAAATCCAGTCATGTACTTGTTGCAAGCAATACGCGCGGCTACAGGTGCTTCACTTGAGACATTTTCTTTCTCCCAACCGACCAAATGAACACAAAAGGGAAACTCATCGACTCCCTTTTTCTTCCTATCGACATCATAGATCCTAATTTTGGGATCAGGAACACCACGGCAGTAGCGAGATATTGGATAGGGCTTGTTCTTGATCTAACGATACACCTTGCAGGTCTTCTGCCCATTGTTTCCTTGATGCTGCTGCGAATAAGAACCCTAACCAGAGTTTTTTTTACCACACCAGATCTGAACAGATCTCACAAGATCTATACCTGCACACACTTCAAGAACAAGATCAAACAATTCTTCAAGAGGAAAATTATTCAAACAACAAATAACCCGATCTATACCCTAGACCTCACAGCGGAAATCCTGGAAGCAGACTCAAGAGCTATCACATAGCTCTGATACCATGTCAACAATCATGATATGAACAAAGAAAGGAACAAGAACACATAATATAGTGACAAAACGTGGAGAAAACTCTTATTAACCCAAACCAAAATAATTTCCCCCAGAAACCCTTCGATCTTACAACTTGTAAGATCAATAATGAGCAGAAGTTCAATACAATCAACTGATAACAATATCAGTTGATGAACATACAAAAGAAACCAAAATCACGCAGGATTCAATCAATGCAACAAACCCTAACGACTGAGAGAACAAAATGTAAGAGATGATCAACAACACATAAACTTATCTGATCGCCAACAGAACGATACAGAGTCTAGTGCAAGAAAGGATGAACAACAGAATAAAACCCTAGAAGTCTTTTGGTCTTCGGATAAAAAATTGAGTTGGAAGAATCCTGAACGAAACAACATCATAGATGCTCTAAATCAGAAATCGACTTGAAAGGGGCGCATTGTGTAATGATCTGAACTGAATGATCTTAGATGGGTCTTCAGACTTTATATCCCCAACTGACCCGCTCCACAACTTGAACCGAACCCGGATGATTATAAGCCCAACAACCTTCTCTTGAGTTAGGTCCAGCAACAGCCTTGAGTAATAGCCCAAGTCCAGCTCCAAAGTAAAAGTCCAAGTCCAGTTCCAATAATAACATATTAAACCAACCAACACAAACATTTCAAGTTAGACAATTAGTTTTAATATAAAACTATAAAAGTAATGTTTGCTAATGAATTGATAAATAAATGTTAATTTCAACAAAAATAAAATCAATATGTTAATGATTGACCAAACGGAAATAAAATTTGAGAGCAAAATAAAATCGTTATGTTAAAATTATAGGATTAATGCATTGGATATAGATTGAGATACAAGCATGAGTGTGAAAAGAGTTCCACTTACGAGTCACATATGGATATAAATATACATATAACCCTAAGGATAAAGGGTGTGGTTTAAATCCCTAGGGGCTTTATTACGCCATGTAAACGTCACGTAGGTGACACATAAGCAAGGGGCTTTTTCGCTAACTTATACGGTGTGAAATAACGACTCTTATAAAGCCCTTTTAACTATATTAAAAAAAAAAAAGTCTGATTGGTTGATGAAGTTGGGGCCCCTTGACTTCTCTCCTTTCGCGCGCGCTATTCCTTTGGTGGAAGCCAATGATAGCTCCCCTTTAACGGAGGCGGGATGGCTTAACTAGATGGGATGCGCTAAAGTTCATGAGGTGGCGGGGGCGCGCGAAGCCACACCCCCGGCCTAAACAGTTGTACTTGTAGCTTCATATGTACATTTATAATGACACATATCCCTAGAAAGATCTGTAGGAGACCATAGCAAGTCATTACCCATCATGGAACTGACCTCTTTTAGAAAAAACCTAATGGCTTTCTTTTTTACTTTCTTCTCAAACATAATGGGAACTTGGGTTTGTGGTGGCATAACTTGTACTCTTTTTTTCCATCTATTAAACACTTTTGTTAATTCATCATAAATTAAAAACACTAAAATATTAATCACCAAGTCAAACTTATGCATGATGGTAAACGAAATAAAAAAAAAAAAAACAAACTTGAAAATTAACATAGAAATAAGGAAGAAAAGGATAAATTTAATTAAGTATGGCACATTAAACTAATATGCAAGGAGTGTTTTTCTTTATTAAGTCAATCAATATCATAAACCATGATTGTGAAGTATTCATGAGGTTATATCATATTAGGGATTTGATAGTTAGGCTGGAGGGTGTGGGGCGCCATCCTTCGCCACCTGGACACCTATAGCGCCCCCTTCCGCCATCGACCACACCCCCGGCGCCATAGCCGGGGCGCCATTGACGCTCCGCTCCGCCACGGCTATGGCGAGCGGCAACGCACAGGGACCGAGAGAAATTTGATTTTTTGGACCGTTGAAACGGTCAAAAATTAAAAAAAAAATTACTTTTTATTTTATTTATAAAATCACACTATAAATATCAACTTCTACCTCTTTTTAAATCATTCCTTTCACTCTCTACCTCCATTTTTATACAACTCTCTTCATTTTTTTTAAAACTTCCAACAATGTTTCCCAACAACCCAAACAACCCATGGGATCCGACCAATCCGTATTGGCAAACTTTGCAAAACAACGAGCAAGAGGACCGCTATCGCCGAGACCCGCGTTCGGGGGATGTTGGATATTATCCAATGCCACCAACTTCTCCTCATCCCACCACTCAACCGATGCCTCCTCCATATTTCGGGTATTATTCTCAACCCCCTTTTTTTCCACCAAACATGCCACCACCAAACATACCCGCCCAAGACACAAGCGAACCGGAATTCGTTCCCGAAACCCAAGTCGAATCCTCTTCTATGAAAAAAAGAAGCCATAAAAAGAAGGATGAGACCGAAAAACGTGCGACAAAGAAGGTAGAATTTTGGTCGCCTAAGGAAGAGTTCGAGTTGGCAAAAGCTTGGCTCGACGTGTCGGAGGACGAGATTGTTGGTAAATAATTTTTTTTATGGTTGTCTAAATACTATTTTTTATGCTTTTGTAAATAATATTTTTTATGCTTGTCTAAATAATATTTTTTATGCTTGTCTAAATAATATTTTTTTAAGAGACGACCAAGACATAAAGGTATTTTGGGGTCGTATACGCGATAAGTTTTTCGCCGCAATGGGTCGTGGCGTGTATCGAACCCCCGACTCTTTTTCGGGAAAGTGGGGGGCTTTGAGGACAAAGGTTAGCAACTTCAACAGCATATACAATAACCTCGTCAATAACACTCGAAGGAGAAGTGGTGCGAGCGATGTCGATATCTTGACCGAAGCCCACACCGAGTATAGAATGCACCATGGGCATATGTTTAACCTGGTAACCACATGGGAGCTTCTTCGCAAATCTCCAAAGTGACACCTTGTGCCACCGTTCGACCCAACCCGCCCTAGATCCAAACGGTCCAAATCGACATCCACCACCGAACCTTCTGGGTCAGATGCTCGTACAGTAATTAATCTAAACGAGGATGCTGACGAGTTTGAAGAACCCCAAGAGCTGCCTCGTCCAACTGGTAGGGATAAAAGTAAAGCCAAGGCAAAGGCACGTGGAAAGTCTACTAAATCAGATGGCCCGTCAAAGATTACCGAGTTCCAGGCAGATCTGAAGCAAATAATCTCCATTAGGGAAAAAGAACAAGAAATGAGAATGGAGAAACAAATTGCGAGAGACATGGACTTTCTCGCAAGGGATCTGTCACATGTATCGGAGGAGGACCGAGTCATTTTGGAGGCTCGTAAGGCACAAATTCGGGCCAAATATATGTAGTTTTTTTTAAGTATGTTGCCTTTTTTTTTTTCTAGTATGTTATGTTTGTGTTTATGACTTTGTTGTATTTTTTTTTCTAGTATGTTATGTTTTTTTTTCTAGTATGTAATGTTTTTTTTTTTGACTTTGTAATTTTTTTTAATGAAACTAGATTACAACCCCGTGTATTACACGGGTTAAATGACGAAAAAATATAAATTATAAACTTGTATATAATCCTTATTAATGAAATGACTTATTTAGATAAAATAGTAAAACAAAAGAACATTTATATTTTCTCTATTCAAAATAATTTTCTAAGTTTTCACTTCTCTTTTGAGATACTACACTCCATTTTATTATGTCTTCAAAAGAAGTAACACTAAAAAATAAAAAAATAATGATCATAAAATTGTAAGGATTTTAAAAAATAATTATAAGTTATGAGGTTATGATAAATGAATTGTAATTAAATTCTACTATGTATATTAATGATATAATAAATACTTTGATATAAATACTACTTTTAGATATACGGATCATGAGACAAGATACGAATATCATCATTATATAGAAAATATTACATATTAAAAAATCATACTAAAAATAAAGTATACGTTTAAAAAAGTAGGACTAAAATTTTTTAAACTATAAATTTGAGCGTCTACAACAATTTTTTTTAATTAGTAGTTGACATTTAAATATTCAAATTAAAATTTTTATTATATTATATAATGTCTTTATTTAGCATGATGATAATGTCTTTAGTTGCGTAAATGTATTAAATAATAATATACTTATTATATTATTTCATACATTTATATTTGTTATAGATAATTATTAATTAAATTTGAATTTATACGTTTATCCCTAACTATATTAATTAATATTATATTATATTTTGTGTATAAAAATTAATATGTAATACTATTATTAAAAGGGAGGGGGCACCAGAGATTGATACGTGTACAAAAAAAATTTTGTTTATTAGTATAGGAAGATTATGTTTTTATTTTTAATTTTGTAGTTATTAAAATTGTCATTTAATTTAAAAAAAATAAATATTTAAATAAATAATTACTTAATCATTACACGGGGCTCCATCCGCACCCTCCAAATTAAAGGGGGGAATGATAAAGCCCCTTTACTGACATGGCGATGACATGGATCCTACATGGCATGATAAAGCCCCTTGGGACTCTATCCACACCTCATAGCCTTATATGTGGTGCATGTGTGGGTGTTTTTACAAGTCAATTTGGGTGAGGATAACGTGTGTCTAGTTGTGTTGCAAAGGTTGCTTCAACTTTGGTGGTTGAAAGTGATGGAGTGGGAGGTGATCGAAGGTAATGGATGATATAGGTTGGTAGTGTATGGTAATACTGGTATAAATGTTGGTTATGATTAATTGTCGATGAGAGGTGATGGTTGCTAATGAACAAGCGAACAACACAAATGCTATTCAATACCACCTGAATAGTGAAACAAAACTAATGTTTATTTTTTGATTGGACGCATTGGCGAATCTTGGGGGTCGATTTTTCCCAATTCCGGGGGACGAAAACGTATGCACCTAAAAATTTCTATACAATGGTACTGTTCATAACACTACGCGTCAAAAAGTTTGGGGGGGGGGGGGGGCGCCCACTCCCGCCCCAAGGAAGCTGCGTCCATGATTGGACGGGGCTTTTGTGTAACTATATCTGATGTATATATTTTTGTTGGTGCGGCAGTGTACGTTTGTTTGAGTGGTTATAATTCTAAGTGTTCGGGCGGAGCCCCTAATGGGGTTCCAAGGGGGCAATGCCCCCAATAGAAGGGTTCAAGGGGTGGCAGCCCCTGACAGGGCCTAAGGAGCAGAGCCCCTAGCTGGGGTCGTTTCGAAATGGCTTGCAGAAAAAATTTATTTCCATTAAATTGCTTTATTAAAAATGGCTTAAAAATTAATTTTAATTCCAGAAATTAGGACATAATTTTGAAACGGAAAATGAGGCTGTTTTGGAGGCATTTTAATTTTTTAAATGAAAACTGCCAACAGGCACTTTACCAGCCCTTTCAAAATTTATCCTATACATACTGAAATTTATCCTACATTTGTCGAAAATTGTCCCTCACATAGAAGGTTAATTATGTTTACTTTTGTATGAAGTGTGTTATGTAGTAATTCATGAATTTGTATGAAATTAGGCATGAATATTAGTTAGAATCATCATATAGAAGGTTAATTATGTTTAATTTTGCTCACTAGAATGATTTGAAGTGAAACCCACTTGATGTAGGATTATGATGAAACTTGATGATCATGAAGGTGAAAAAAATTGGTGTAGTATTGAAGTATGAATTGTGTATTAGAGTAAATTGATAAATGAACTTGATTTAGAATGAAAGCTATGTAAAATTTGTGGAACTTGATGAAAACTAAATTTGTCGAGAAAGTTACAGCCGAATGTAATCGGCTGTAACTGGGTCAAATCTTGTCAAAAACTGATGTTTATTGAGTGTGTGATGAACTCCCAGGAAAAATCTTTCAAACCCAACCGGAATTGCATTTATTGACGAAAAATGAACGTTTTATGAATTTTTTCGTATCGAAGGTTCAGGCTGCATTTTCTGGCAGAATCATTACGAATGTCATAACTCAATCTAAGAATTGATTTATGATCTCAAATTGTTACTGTAGGTAGCTTCAGGTGATTCCAAAAATCTCCAACTGGAATTTCGTCAATCGGATAAACGAGGAATTTTAAATTAATTTTTTCGTAAGCTACAGTCAGAAGTGACGAATCTGATTGCAGCTTAGTAAACGATTTTTTATAAATTTTTGGTAGAGAGTTAGACTCTAAAAATTTAACATAAAGATAACCCCTCCGAGGGGCGCGTCACATAAAAAGATTGTAATTTTTGCAAGCCCGTAAGTACAATAAACGGACGCCCCAAAACAGCCTATTATGATGTCGTGAGTATATGAGATTAAGCCAAAAGTTAAAATGATAAATCGTTGACTCTGAAAGTCAACTACGCATAAGGTACATGGCTAGACTTGTTGTTGTGATTATAAGATTATAGATAATCGTATGGTACATGATATATAAATATGTGATAAGTGGAATGACATGAAGGATTATATGGGTTTGAAAGGATGTGAAATCGGGTACATGTCGTATGCTTGTTAGGAATGATTAATGCAAGTTGAATATGAAATTATACATATGTATGCTCGTTATCAAAGTACAATGATGTATGCTAACAAGAATGTGTTGATGATAACCTGAAAGCGTAGGAGCCATGTCAACATGGACACGAGCATGGAAGGGCAATGGGTAAAAAGTAAATACGGAAGCTATGCACGAACTCCAACACACGAGGTAAGTGATTCCGATTCATTTCTTAGTATGTATGTAGAATTTAATAATTATAAGTGTGGAAAATTATGCAAGGACTATATAATGAATGAGAGCATTAAGGTATGTGTTATTTTAGTATAACGAAGGTAAACTAGTAGGACTAGACGGTTCGAATTATGGTATAAAGGGATTTATAAGCCGGTTGCTTATAAATCAGCTCTTGATGCGACCAGAGGTGATAAATGGAATTACTAAGGTAGGAATGATTATTGAGACTGAAAGTGGTTAGTTATGTCATAAATAAAATGGTGAAGTCAAACGGGTCGATTAATGGCTTGAAGGATTTATAGGTCCTTATCTTATAATTCAGCTTTTGATGTGAGTTAGGATGGTAAACGGATCCGTAATTAAATTACAGACACGTAGATACAAGAATTACGTAAAACGGATGTCTAGATCAAAAGTTATGCAACTTTAAGTTAAAGTTTTTTGTTAGAATTCATAGCTGGGCACCATATGCAGCAGCAAAGGAAAACAGTCTGTCGAAATAGGGTTATTGCGCTACGCGACAGCAATTCGGTTTCACCGTCGCGCATCGCGACGTCTGTCGCGCCTCGCGAGCGCCCGGGTAGGGGCTGTCGCGCCCTGCGAGGGCCAGTTAGCTGGCAAATCTTGGTTCTTCTTGTTGATTTCGCAACCGGACTTGATGTTTGAATGATTTTCAATGTTTCATAACTTATTTTAAAGCCGGTTTTTGTACATAAGAGATATTATGAGCCTCCAGATAGTGAAAGTACGGATTTTTGTTCTTGTTAGTGAAGGAAATGTAAATGTAACCGAGTCTAGGAACGAATAGGTATGCGAGACTATAGGTATAGAACCTATATTATGGAAGGTTGTGATTATGACAAGAAGCATAGATATATGTGAATAATAGCGGTAAGCGAGAGCTCGTATGTATGTGTGCGTGTACGAATGTGTGCGTATATATGTTGGTGTATATGTTTGTATGCATATATGAATGTAATTCGCTATGAATGCACGTAGGAATTAGTATACATGAATGAATGCGAGATGTTATAAATGTATGAAAGAATGATTTCATTATGTTTGGGTATTAACGATTGCTAATGGTATGCCTTGAAGTTGGAATGTATGCAGGTAAAAGATCATCGGGTTCATGAGATACCGAACTCGAAAACGGAACGAGAAACTATGAGAGGATAGTTGAATGAATCAAAGTTTATATTCTTGAATGTTATTTGATATTAAATTATATGAGAATAAATGTCGTAAGATGTTGTTAACGACTAATGGTTAAGTTGTATGGGATGTCCACAGGTATTACACGGATTTCTTCTACCACGAACGAAGAGAAACGGGCATGGATCGAGTCGAGATCAATGATTGTACGAAAAGAACGGTCACATAACTTTAATTTTGTAACGCCTTAAAGTGTTAATCGAAAGTGAATGTTGTATATTTCTTTTAGTTAATGTTTGACATTTCATATTTGAGCCTTTATGTAAGTTATGTGTCTAATAAAGAAAGAAATTTTTAAGGCTCTTTTTCCGCTGCGTCATTTTTAAGTTATTACGTATTAGGGTGTTTCAAGTTGGTATCAGAGCCCTGGTTTGAGGGAAATCAAGTAGAAGGAGGTAAATACTTGAACTCAAACCTGTGTGCTCTTGTGACAAGGAACCCGTACAATCCCAGACTCGATCAAGTTCTAAAGGTAGAAGCGAATGTAAGTATGTATTTAAGTATGTATTTGAAGGAAACTAACAATATGTTATGTGTAAGGTAAGCATAATTGTTTGGAGATGATGAACCGTGAATGCGGTCTAGGGCCGACATCAAGGCATGTAATAAGACAAATTGACCCCAGGTACGTAAATTTAATATGTGGGTGCATGTAATAGTAAAACCTATCAAGGGAAAGGAAAATTTTAAATGAAAGATAGTAATGGAATCGAAATGAAGTCTTGAAAATGTAACACGTGCCGAAACCAAATTCTTCGGACTTAAGGTGATGATTACACGAAGACCCGAAACTAGTATGTGGATTGTGTACCTGGCCAGTACACAAGAAACATATGACGTTCGTAGGACCATGATAATTGTTACAGGTATGTCCGGTAGAATTAGGTATTTGGTGGACGTGAGGGTGAAAGGAAATGTAAGACTCTCAAGAAATTGAGAGTACTAAATACAAAAAGAAAGTATGAATGATATGTTTGAATCCGCTAGACGGATTAAAAACATAGAAGTAATGGAAAGTGCGAATGATATGTTCGAATCCGCGAGACGGATTCGAAACATATAAGGAATGAAGAATGTGAATGATATGTTCGAATCCGCGAAACGGATTCGAAACATAGAAGGAATAAAGGATATGAATGATATGTTAGAAACCGCAAGACGGATTCGAAACATAGAAGGAATGAAGAATGTGAATGATATGTTCGAATCCGCGAAACGGATTCGAAACATAGAAGGAATAAAGATATGAATGATATGTTAGAAACCACAAGACGGATTCGAAACATAGAAGGGAATGAAAGAAAGAATGAAAAGTTTGAATTCGTAAGTAGGTACGAATCAAATAAGTAAGAACGAATGATAAGAATGAAAAGTTCAAATGTGTAAGTAATTACAGACTAAGCAAAAAAAAAATCTTTAAGAAGCGGATATTTTCCAAGTTATGTTTTGAACTTATATATATGTATGAATATAATTATGGTCATGTATTGTATGCAAGAATGGTTGAAAGGATAAATGGGTCATACGGGTCAGATGGTGATCGCTCTTTTGGACCCGATAATTAATGTTTTGATTTGTTAAGTTTTATACTTATAGGTGAGCATAATGTATGGGCACGCAATGTCACAATTGGAAAGAAATAACCATCCTAAGTTATGGATAACGAGTCAAAGGTTTTGATTCGCGTAAGGTATGTACAAAGGTTATGTTTTCTTTTAAGGAGGGGCTTATAGCTCGACTAGAGAGGAATGCGCCAGAAATGGGTAGTTGGTAGACATATGGTTAGAATGTATTTTACAATTGGATTCTGAATAGTTAAACAAAGTAAGTGATAGTTATTAAGCAGGTAATAGTAAAATAGCATGAAGTATTTGATTCGCCAAGTAGATAAAACCGTCGAAAGTTGTAGTAGTGAGAAAAACATTAGTTGAGAAGAGTATTGAATAAAGTTACGCGATAGGCTTATTGGAAATTAACTCATGAGAGAGTACTACGTAAGCAATGAAATGTATAATGTAGTATGCCTAGTAAGTTAAGGATTTATGGAAGAATATAAGTGAATTAACACCGAATGAATTGAATAACTGAATGAAAACGATATGTTAAGAAACGGTCATGTATTGACCAGTTGTGAACGGGTCAAATAAATGAAAATGACATGCTAAGGAATGTCATGTATTGACCCATTATGAATGGGTCGAACGAACTAATGTTTTAAAAGAATCTAGAAAGGGCTAGTATGTAAACAAGTTGATTTGATAAACGTCATACTCGAAGAAATTTGAATGATATGTGCTAACCGTTAATGTTACAGATGAGAATGATGAAATTCTTGGCGTGATAAAAGTAGTAGAGCTGATGAAAGGATGCTCAAGAGCGGGAACATAGTATACGAATGAATGAAATCAATCCTGGTACGAAAGGTACTATGAAGAAGCAGATTGACCCAGTTTACGGGTCACTGATTTACGCAATGAAGACGAGGTCAGTAAAATGTTCAGCTCATGATTGATAAATAAGAATTGGTAGATAGAATGTTACCCACTAATAAACAAAGGACAAAAAAATAGTATGGTATAATATGTAGTGTATGACCTTTAAAAGTCAATTTAAGAGGAAGTATTAAAAATTTTGAGTAAGAATTTGGGGGTATAAAAGAAACCAAGAACGACATTAGTAATGGAATATAGAGGTTGCCCTAGATAAGCGGGAATGGATAAATAATAAGTATCCAGTGGTAACGTTAAACACATATGAATGTCAATAAAATTGAGTCAGTAGATGATCCAAGGTATTATGTGTTAGAGAAAGTGCCTAGAAAGGTTGCTAAGTAGAACGCCAAGTTAAAACTGCAATAAGTATTCGTGGGGTAATCCTAGAATGTAATTTTTCTTTGTTATATGAGTGAGGTAGGGATAGTATGACCCGCTATGAATGGTAAACGCCTGAAAGTTTAACGCTTGATTTCTAGGGTGAGGACAAGTTATACTCTTATGGTTGTAAGTGAATCCTACCACTATGAATGAAAAGATGAATAGATTGGGAGTAGGATTGGCCAAGTAGGGATGAGGAAGGTTTCGGGGATGAAACCTCATTTAAGGGGGGTAGATTTGTAACATCCCAAAACGCGAATTTTAAAGTTCACTAGAACGATACCATATTTACTTAAATAAATATAATAACTAAGTTATTAAACTTGGTTATATGTCTAACAAAACAATCAAGGGAAGGAATTTGCTACAATTGTGATCAAGTATTAACTAGAGGGGCCAAGGTTGTCAAAAAAGAGGAAAGTTTATGTTTAATTAAAAATAAAACTAAAACCCAAAAACACACACTGAGTGTGTGTGGGTGTGCGTACGATCGCACAGGGGAAGAAGGAGAAATGGGTGCAAACCCTAATTCAGGAAAAATCTTCAAATTGAAAGGGGAAATTGGCTCTAATCTGATGCATGGACCTAAATACATGATCATCTAGCTCTAACAAGCACATGGTAAGTTGTAATTTTGGATTTGATGATTTTTGTATGAAGTGGGTTATGTAGTAATTCACGAATTTGTATGAAATTAGGCATGAATATTGGTTAGAATCATCATATAGAAGGTTAATTATGTTTAATTTTGCTCACTAGAATGATTTGGAGTGAAACCCACTTGATGTAAGATTATGATGAAACTTTATGATCATGAAGGTGAAAAAAATTGATGTAATATTGAAGTATGAATTGTGTATTAGAGTAAATTGATAAATGAACTTGATTTAGAATGAAAGCTATGTAAAATTTGTGGAAGTTGATGAAAACTAAATCTGTCCAGAAAGTTACAGCCGAATGTAATCGGCTGTATCTGGGTCAAATCTTGTCAAAAACTAATGTTTATTGAGTTTGTGATGAACTCCCAGGAAAAAACTTTCAAACCCAACTGGAATTGCATTTTTTCGACGAAAAATGAACGTTTTATGAATTTTTCCGTATCGAAGGTTCAGGCTGCGTTTTCTGGCAGAATCATTACGAATGTCATAACTCAATCTAAGAATTGATTTATGATCTCAAATTGTTACTGTAGGTAGCTTCAGGTGATTCCAAAAATCTCCAACTGGAATTTCGTCAATCGGATAAACGGGGAATTTTAAATGAATTTTTCCGTAAGCTGCAGTCAGAAGTGACGAATCTGATTGCAGCTTAGTAAACGAATTTTTATAAATTTTTGGTAGAGAGTTAGACTCTAAAAATTTAACATAAGGATAACCCCTCCGAGGGGCGCGTCACATAAAAATATTGTAATTTTTGCAAGCTCGTAAGTACAATAAACGGACGCCCCAAA
Source organism: Helianthus tuberosus (assembly GCA_030545235.1). Lineage (NCBI taxonomy): Eukaryota > Viridiplantae > Streptophyta > Magnoliopsida > Asterales > Asteraceae > Helianthus > Helianthus tuberosus. The sequence goes on from JARYGA010031935.1 coordinate 32,773, forward strand.
ACAGCCTATTATGATGTCATGAGTATATGAGATTAAGCGGAACGTTAAAATGATAAATCGTTGACTCTGAAAGTTAACTACGCATAAGGAACATGGCTAGACTTGTTGTTGTGATTATAAGATTATAGATAATCGTATGGTACATGATATATAAATATGTGATAAATGGAATGACATGATGGATTATATGGGTTTGAAAGGATGTGAAATCGGGTACATGTCGTATGCTTGTTAGGAATGATTAATGCAAGTTGAATATGAAATTATACATATGTATGCTCGTTATCAAAGTACAATGATGTATGCTAACAAGAATGTGTTGATAATAACCTGAAAGCGTAGGAGCCATGCCAACATGTACACGAGCATGGAAGGGCAATGGGTCAAAAGTAAATACGGAAGCTATGCACGAACTCCGACACACGAGGTAAGTGATTCCGATTCACTTCTTAGTATGTATGTAGAATTTAATAATTATAAGTGTGGAAAATTATGCAAGGACTATATAATGAATGAGAGCATTAAGGTATGTGTTATTTTAGTATAACGAAGGTAAACTAGTAGGACTAGACGGGTCGAATAATGGTATAAAGGGATTTATAAGCCGGTTGCTTATAAATCAGTTCTTGATGCAACCAGAGGTGATAAATGGAATTACTAAGGTAGGAATGATTATTGAGACTGAAAGTGGTTAGTTATGTCATAAATAAAATGGTGAAGTCAAACGGGTCGATTAATGGCTTGAAGGATTTATAGGTCCTTATCTTATAATTCAGCTTTTGATGTGAGTTAGGATGGTAAACGGATCCGTAATTAAATTACAGACACGTAGAAACAAGAATTACGTAAAACGGATGTCTAGATCAAAAGTTATGCAACTTTAAGTTAAAGTTTTTGGTTAGAATTCATAGCTAGGCACCATATGCAGCAGCAAAGGAAAACAGTCTGTCGAAATAGGGCTGTTGTGCTACGCGACAACAATTCGGTTTCATCGTCGCGCACCGCGATGTCTGTCGCGCCCCGCGCGCGCCCGGGTAGGGGCTGTCGCGCCACGCGGGGGCCAGTTAGTTGGCAAATCTTGGTTCTTCTTGTTGATTTCGCAACCGGACTTGATGTTTGAATGATTTTCAATGTTTCATAACTTATTTTAAATCCGGTTTATTGTACATAAGAGATATTATGAGCCTCCGGATAGTGAAAGTACAGATTTTTCTTCTTGTTAGTGAAGGAAATGTAAATGCAACCGAGTCTAGGAACGAATAGGTATGCGAGACTATAGGTATAGAACCTATATTACGGAAGGTTGTGATTATGACAAGAAGCATAGATATATGTGAATAATAGCGGTAAGCGAGAGCTCGTATGTATGTGTGCGTGTACGAATGTGTGCGTATATATGTTGGTGTATATGTTTGTATGCATATACGAATGTAATTCGCTATGAATGCACGTAGGAATTAGTATACATGAATGAATGCGAGATGTAATAAATGTATGAAAGAATGATTTCATTATGTTTGGGTATTAACGATTGCTAATGGTATGCCTTGAAGTTGGAATGTATGCAGGTAAAAGATCATCGGGTTCATGAGGTACCGAACTCGAAAACGAAACGAGAAACTATGAGAGGATAGTTGAATGAATCAAAGTTTATATTCTTGAATGTTATTTGATATTAAATTATATGAGAATAAATGTCGTAAGATGTTGTTAACGACTAATGGTTAAGTTGTATGGGATGTCCACAGGTATTACACGGATTTCTTCTACCACGAACGAAGAGAAGCGGACATGGATCGAGTCGAGAGCAAGGATTATATGGAAAGAACGGTCACATAACTTTAATTTTGTAACTCCTTAAAGTGTTAATCGAAAGTGAATGTTGTATATTTCTTTCAGTTAATGTTTGACATTTCATATTTAAGCCTTTATGTAAGTTATGTGTCTAATAAAGAAAGAAATTTTTAAGGCTCTTTTTCCGCTGCGTCATTTTTAAGTTATTACGTGTTAGGGTGTTTCACATTTGAACCCTCCGCTTATCCAATATTAAATGCTTAAAGTATAAATAATAAAAGACAACCATAGAAGATGAAAGCAACGTCCCACATGAACTTGTGTTTGAGGGTAAAATGAATAAAAAAAGAAAAAAGAAAAAAGAAAAAGTAAAATGTTAACACATGCTAAGTATGCTGAAAAATCCGTCGTTGAGTTCCTTTTAATATGGTCATTTTGATTTTGATTTGTGAATATCTTATGTACACTAGCATTGATTGTTACATTATTTTTATAGATTGCTTCTCTCATTTTCTTTGGGTTCTCTTTTATACAAGAATGATGCTACCTTTAAACTTTTACATGTTGTGTCTATGCTAGAACTCATTTTCCAATGAAATAATATTTTATAATTAATGTGATATTGGTGCAGAATTTAACACTACTCTTCATAACCACTTTGCCAGACATGGTATCCATTTTCGGTTAAAAAAAATGGTATCCATTTTCTATTTCTCCTGTCCTCTTAAGTCTTAACACAATGATAAGTCAGAGTGTGTGATCCAAATAGTCAATAAAATCATTCACATCCTATTTTGTATTTTTATATGAGCGAGTATTTCATATTATAAAAACTGACTGTGAGTAGTTATGAGTGAAAGAGAGACATCTGCACATTTACGGAGACATTGTTCACCCCTATTAATTTTTTAATATTTTTTAAAAGTGGTCGTGAGTGGAGGTTAGAGAAAAAGATAATGATAAAGATATAAAAAATACTATTTAATTGATAAAGAGAGAAAAATGCACTAAGTTTTAGTGTAATTATAGAAATGGGCATAAAGGAAGGGATGTGAATGCTCTCATGCAATAAAAACACTTATCTTTCAAGTTCCATTCCTTATTAATATTGGGTTAAAACCACTAATAAGTCCTAGATCCATTGGTTTGGGATGAGGCATCCCACAACCTTTAAACGTGGAGTTCATTGGTTGGAGTTAAACTTGATGCAATATTTTCCAGGTGGTCAAGGGTTTTACTACAGTGGATCATCGGATGATGAGGTTCCCCTGGAATGGTCGGCGGGCCTGGTCACCAACGTTGTTAGTGTTCATAAGGCGTGTGTGACCTTTCACCAATGGGTTAATCTGAGTGACCAGACTTGTATATAGTATTCATTTGTCGTTCAAAAAAATATATAATAGGTTAAAACTCTTCACATGACTATACAACTTCTCAATACTCTTCACTCCATCTCCAAGACATACTTTTCATGGAGATATTCAACAAACCACCTTTTCACTCCAAACTTCGCATTTTGGATCCCTTTCACCCTATATGTTTCTTCCACATAAACTAGTCCTTATAATTTCTTGTTGTGTCTTTATTGATTATTCATCTTAGTGTCATGGACTCATCACTACTATCTTCAGTTTAAAAAGATTACAAATTCTTGTAATGTTATTTTTATGAGTCTGCTTTGTTTCGCATGTTTTGTATGCCAATGATGCGTTGTTTATATGCGAGTGAGAAGTTTCCAATGTTTTGAATCTGGCCAAAATTCTCAGATGTTTTCACCTTGCGTCTGGCCTTAAAGTCAACTTTTTTAAGAGCAAGTTGTTTGGTGTGGGGGTGCCGAAGATAAAGTTTATAGCTTCTTAGCTCAAATGCGAGTCGGGTTCTCTTCCGTTCAGCTTTCTGGGGTTACCCATTATGGCTAATATGGGTAAATCGGTTAACTGGAGTCCGGTTCTGGATAGGTTGAAGTGTAGGCTGAATTCGTGGAAAGCATCTTGTTTATCGTTTGGAGGTAGGCTAACTTTAATTAAGGCGGTTCTCGGCTCATTGCCTTTATATTTTCTATCTATGTTCAGGGCTTCAAAGAAAGTGACTAATGATTTGGAAAAGATTCATAGGCGGTTTCTGTGAGGAGGCTTGGGCGATTCTAATTAAATTAATTGGGTCGCGTGGAGAAAGGAATTGTCAAACCATCTAGTACCATCTTACTCTAGGTTAACAAAATCCTTCCTCAATAGAACCTCCATCACCACCTGCAACCATGACAATCACCCGTATTCACCCTATGGTCACTCAAGCTCAATAGGGTATTCCCTAACCAGTCAATCTCATATCACCACATTCTCTACCCCTCAGCTCCTTACCTATACCAGAGGATTCATAATGGCAAGCCGCCATGTAAGATGAATATAATGCTCTTATTAAAAACGAGGCTTGGATTCTCGTCCCTAGACCTCAATGTGGTTATATAAATGGAAGCTTAATGTTATGAGGTTTAACTCGATTGATTGGTAATGGAAAGAGTTATTGACCAGGTATTAACTGTGATGAAACATTTAGCCGGATTCTCAAACCGACCTGTTGTAATAAAGTGCAGGGGCAATTTGGTAAATACCAAATAGTTCACTTGATGCGCTATAATGCAGTTCACTCGGATGCTCTATAAAGCAGTTCACTTGATGCGCTATGTTTGTTTCGTATTTGGGTACTAATGGTTAGTTAGTGAAAGTACATAGGGTAAATCTATAAGATGGTAGTTAATTGTTTGTTAGCTTAGAAAATTTGGGGATTAGGGCTTTAAATAGCCATTACCTTGTAGTTTTTAGTAAGTTCTTGTTGTTCAATCTTTTCGTGTGTAATCATTAACAGTTATAATAATAAGAGAACCGTTTGAGTTCGTGTTCTTGATTGTTTCAATGTGTTCGATCTTTGGTGTTTTTCATGACATGACAACTATACGCACTATGCCTAGGTTAACATTATCTAGCTTCTGGTCTACTCATCAAGACGGAGTGAAGAGTGTTTTTTTTTTCGTAGTTCAATTCATGTCACAATATATATATACACTAGCTAGCGTATAGGGTTTGTGAACTACAATCATTCATATTATATCTGTAAACTAGAGAAGTCTTTATAAGACCTTAAACATGATCCTTGTGCATGGCACCAACAGTTTACCATAACATGTATATTATCTGCTTTCTTAATAGTTGTTTTGACTCTTTAAGTATTTGTATATTGACATGACCATGATACCAATTTTCTCTTACTTTAAGTAGATAATACTATTTGCTTCTCAAGTTTCAAGTTTGGTCTGAGTGACATGGGTTCTCTGCACTATATATTCTTACATCGTGCAAAGATGTCTAACGGTAAATCCATTTGTTGACACTTGATGACGGGGGTAGCCCAAGACCAAAATAATTGACTTCAATACCTGAATGCCCAAAAGGTAAAATGGTTCAAAGGTTAAAAACCTGGGGAAATGGAATAAAGTAACACGGAACAGTAAATGGTCACGTCGCTGGATTACTTCACCAACCCGCCAGCCGCAAAAGCAATGCAGGTCCACAGAGCACACTCTATTATCCAGGGGTCAAAAGGCTTCAACCCCCGAAAGGGTAAGCCCCTCACTGCAAGCAAGGTCACTAGTCAAATGCATTCCTCTTTGGGAGGTGTCTCCTCCTATATATTTGACACTTCATTTACTGAGTTGGGACATTCCTGGCCAGCCTGATTCCTGAAATCTCTGGTCATTCACTTCGAGTACTTGCTTCATGCGAGTCACTCCCTTTCACATCCAACACACACATTCTATTTGCTCCTTCATCCGAATCTGAATACAATTCAGAAGAGGACCTTTAGCAAATAACAAAAATAAACTAGTGAACTTCCTTCCACGTCTTGCAAACGTGGGAGGACCCCACGACCTGCGTTAGGCAAAGTTGAACCCTTCAACCCTTTTGCCTAACCGGCCCAGCTACTACCTTTGGTCTATTATTTGTTGCATCAACAAGTTGGCGCCCACCGTGGGGCTACGCCGCTATTTCTCCTCAAAAAGACCTAGTAGTGTAGCTCTTTTCTCTTGAAACCGCCATGTCTGAAAGTGGATCCCCGGGTGAAGTAAATCAGGTTCCAAACACCTCAACCCCGGGTAGTAGCCAAGCTCATGTGGCTATACCAACTTCTTTCTCAACTCCGGGGAGCACTCCCGAGTTTCTCACCTTCAACACTCCAACTCCGTCCAGATCCGGGGTTCCTTCCCCAAATGTTGGTGTCTCTGACACCCCAGCACGTGTTGAACTTACCCCTGAGGGAGTTGCCAACAATTTCCTTGAGTTGAGGTCTCTCCTCAACCAATATGTGAGTAGAGAAAGTGACAAAGGAGTGAGGATTCGTCTAGACTATGACGAACCAGAACCAACGTTGTCTCCCGGACCTCCTATCCCTCCTTTTACAACAAGGAATGAGGCCGGTCCCAGTAACCCTAATCCATATCTATCCACAATGGCGAATCCTACGGTACATCCCATCTTTTCTTCCCAACCAATTACAAGTGGTGCTCCTTTGGGGCATGAGCTAACCCTTGACCAGCTCCTGCAGTCCCCAGTAACAAGCCTTCCAGCTTCTACAACAACTTCGTGGGAATAAGCCATGTCCGTATTCCCCTTGGCACGAGGTGCTGTTATGAGCACCCCCTTGGAGTAAGCTGCTCAGTTGCACCCGGAAGCCTTCAAGGCTTCAACCTCATGCCCCCGATGATGGCCCAAATGATGGCCAACTTCCCGTGGCAGCACTTTATTAATCAAGTGCTTGCCACTCAGGGAAGCAACAGCAATGGCAATAACATGGGTGCAAGGGCTGAAGAAGATTTGGCCAAACCTTATAAGCCAAGTAACCTTTCATGCTTTTCACAGCAAATAGCTGATTATGATTTTCAAACAAAGATCAAGATGCCTCGTCACATCAAAACATATGATGGGACTGAGGATCCTGAGGACCATCTCCAGATCTTTACCGGTGCAGCAAGGATAGAAAAATGGTCAAACGCTGAATGTTGCCTAATGTTCATGCAAACCCTTGTTGGATCAGCCAGGATCTGGTTCAACGACTTACCTGCTCGAAGCATTCGAAGCTTCGACGACCTCAGCAAGGGTTTTCTGGCAAATTTCTCCCAACAAAGGCGATATGTCAAAGACGCAACAGTAATCTTTCAGATAAAACAACGTGATGATGAAAGTCTTCGAGCGTTTATTGAACGATACAAGAAGGAAGGTCTAACTTATGTGGGGGCAGACGAGAAAATGAGAGTGGCTGGTTTTATGAATGCCATCACATCCAAGTACTTCACAAGGGATTTCAACAAATCCTTGCCCAAGACCTTAGAAGAAGCTCTCGAAAGGGCTGAAGCCCACATCCGGGGAGAGGAGGCAGTAGACATTAAGGAGCAAAGGAAAAGAGGATCCAGCTGGCGAAGCAGTAGTCCAGCTAGAAAAAGGGGAAATTTCAACTCTTATGACAGACGGCCAAAGGGTTCAGACCATCAAAGGTCTGAAGGCCGGAACCCTCCCAGCAGGGAGAAAGGCATGAGTTTCACACCCCTCACAAAGACTCCTCAAGAAATCCTGGCAACGGAAGAAGTCAAGCATAACTATCGGCCTCCTAGGCCTCTCCCTAAAAGCAGAAAAAATGAGAGCTCCACACAGTATTGTGAGTTTCATGAAGAAAAGGGTCACCACACCAATGATTGCTTCCAGCTCAAGAAAAGAATTAAAGAAGCTGTTAAGTCTGGAGAACTCGCTCATTTGGTTAAAGGGGTACGGGACAAAATGGCTGAAGGAAAGGGCAAGGAAGTCAATATGGTGGACTTCGATGGAAGGGTTCCTCACAAAAGACAGCGGTTGGAAGCTTGGGAGCTTCAGTGTGTTTTCTTCCCCCCAACAGAAAAGACCCTCTTTCAAGCCCTCTTGTGGTTGAGGCTATTGTGGGAACGTTACAAACAAGTAAAGCTTACATAGACACTGGTGCTGCCACTGAAATCATGTTTGAGAAGTTCTTCAACCGTCTGAGCAATGAAGAGCGTTCAAGGCTTCAATGTCACGGCCCCCGACCCGGTTTGACCCGTTTCAGGAGCCGCGGGACAGAAATCCCGTGGTATTTATTTAACAGCGGAAGTTTTCTTCAGGATCTTTTAAAAACTGAAATATTTCCCGATTATTTTATTTCACAAGTCGGGATAAAACCCGGTAATTTACAATCTTAAGATTTCACGAAGAAATCTTTTATTTTTACAAAACATGTTTCTTTATTATATACTGAGCCACTTCCTTAAGCTGATAGTGCTTCACGGCACTTTTCCTGGATCACAACAGATCGCCTGAAACATGTTTGAAAAATGTTTTGTCAGCGGGAAATACTGAGTGAATCATTCATTTTGCTAAAATAACTCTTTTGTTATAATTCACAGTATTAAGAGAGATTACAATGTTTATTTCAACCAAATACCCACAGTACTTGTCATCGACTCGTTTCGGTGACTGTGGTCATATTACTATTGAGTCCGTTCACCCAATAGTAACGAGTATCATTAATTAGGTTCGCCCACCTAAAGTGATAAAAGTAGTAATGTGCACAATACCCCACATACCGGCTGTAATTTGGTGACTACATATACTTAATCACTGTAATTATAATCTTGAAATTAAACATACTTTTTGTAAACAGATTTGATAAAAAGAGAATGACTCACATTGCAGATTTAATTTGAGCAGAGGCTAGCCTACTGATTAGCCTTTTAACCTAATTTAATAACAGGCACACAATTCGGTTAGTAACTTAATACAGCATTTACGATAACTCACGAGATCAAAACCTTCACAACGAATGACAAAGTGCGATACTTAAACATCCATCGAATTAACGACGAATGACAAAGCATAAACCCTAATGTGGGCAGCACTTAAACATCCATTGGATAGTTTAATCGATCGGACATTGAATCGTATCAGCGATCGAGTTATTACCCTGTATTGCGGTGGCGATTAGTGATCCGTGTGTGTTTTAGAAGTGTTTCTGTGATATCTCAGTCTACGTAACGAGAATTTACGTCGTTCAAGCGCCAAAATTCGATTGCCAATGTCTGCTATTTATAGTAAAATTTTGGCCAGGCTTGCGCACCGTAAGCATAAACCCTTGCGGTGCGCAAGGGACACGATTTCACCCTAGGTCAGCCACGTCCTTGCCTAGCCTTGCTGAATTGACAGTTTTGTAAATTCGATTTTAGACAACGAGATTTTAAGATAATCGTAACTAGGGTTTACCCCCCTGAGTTTTAGGGGCCCTGATCCTGATTCTGATGATTCTGAAAATTTTAGGGTTTGTGCAGAATCACTTGGGTGTCTCAATTAGGGTTTCCTATTGGATAAATTAATTAAATAAATAGGACTTTTTGATGAGATTTGTTACATTCTCCCCACCTTAATAAAATCTCGTCCTCGAGATTTACTGGAATAATTGAGGATACTTTCGCTTCATTTCTGATTCCAGCTCCCAAGTGTATTCGGGTCCTCGTTTCGAATCCCACTTGACTTTAACTAATACTAGTCGTTTGTGCTTGAGAAACTTCACTTTTCTATCTTCTATCTGAAGAGGTTTCTCAACCAATTTTAACTTTTCGTTTACCTCTATATCTTGGAGAGGTACTACCAAAGATTCGTCTGATAAACATTTCTTGAGGTTGGATACATGAAATACATCATGTACTCCAGCTAACTCTTCTGGTAGTTGTAAACGATAAGCAACTGGTCCTATACGTTGAATCACTGGAAATGGTCCTACGTATCTTGGACTTAGCTTTCCTTTCTTACCAAATCTAACCACTCCTTTCCAAGGAGAAACTTTCAATAGCACTCTGTCTCCAACTTGGAATTCTAACGGCTTACATCTATTGTCTGCATAACTCTTCTGGCGATCTCGAGCCGTCTTCAGCCTTTCGTTGATTTGAGTAATCTTATCAGTAGTTTCTTGTACTATCTCGGGACCTGACAATTAACTTTCTCCTATTTCTGCCCAACAAACTGGAGTTCTGCACTTTCTTCTATACAGTGCTTCGAATGGGGCAGTTTCGATACTTGAATGATAACTATTGTTATTGGAGAATTCAATTAATGGTAAATGGTCGTCCCAATTTCCACCAAAATCTATCACACATGCCCTGAGCATGTCTTCTAGAGTTTGGATCGTCCTTTCACTTTGTCCGTGTGTTTGTGGGTGATATGCCGTGCTTAAGTTTAGTCGAGTTCCCATTGCTTCTTGGAAACTTTTCCAGAAGTGAGAAGTAAAACGACTATCCCTATCTGATACAATGGAGAGTGGAACTCCATGTAGAGATACGACTTCATCTACATATAACTTTGCCAATCTTTCCATGCTAAAGGTTTCTTTCATTGGTAGAAAGTGAGCAGATTTGGTTAATCGATCCACAATTACCCAAATCGCATCATTACCTTTTCTGGTTTTGGGTAACTTAGTAACAAAATCCATTGTTATGAGTTCCCATTTCCATACAGGCATTTCTAATTGTTGTAGTAGACCTGAAGGTTTCTGATGTTCTGCCTTAACTTGTGAACAAGTAAGACACTTAGAAACATATTTAGCTATATCCTTCTTCATGCCTATCCACCAGAAATTCTTTCTTAAATCTTGGTACATTTTATTGTTTCCAGGGTGTATGGTATACCTAGATTTATGAGCTTCTTCTAAAATCTTATTTCTTAATTCTCCCTGCTTAGGTACCCAAATTCTATTTTTGTGGAATCTCTAAATTCCATCATCTCCTTGTTCTAATTCTTTTATTCGTCCCTTCATTCCTTCAGTATCATCCTTGATTGCTGTAGCTTGAACATTCTTTATTTGTTCCATTAAATCTAACTGTAGATTTATTCTGAGAGCACGAACTCTTCTTTGTTTTTCATGGTATTTACGACTTAAGGCATCTACAACTACATTTGCCTTTCCTTCATGATATTGAATATCACAGTCGTAATCACTTAGGATTTCCGTCCATCTTCTTTGCCACATATTTAACTCTTTTTGCCCAAATATATATCTTAAACTTTTATGATCTGTATAGATAGTAAACTTACTTCCGTACAGATAATGTCTCCAGATTTTCAGGGCAAAAATTACAGCTCCTAATTCTAAATCATGAGTCGTATAGTTTTCTTCGTGCTTTTTCAATTGTCTTGAAGCATACGCAATTACCTTCTTGCGTTGCATTAGCACACATCCAAATCCTAGTTTTGAAGCAGCACAATATACTTCAAAATCTTCAGTTCCTTCTGGTAAGGCTAAGATTGGAGCATTGGTTAATTTCTGTTTCAAGATCCTTAAGGCTTCTTCTTGTTTAGGTCCCCATTCAAACTTAACTGCTTTACAGGTTAACTTAGTTAATGGTACAGCTATCTTGGAAAAATCCTTAATAAACCGTCTATAATATCCAGCTAAACCTATAAAACTTCTAATTTCCATTGCAGTTTGTGGAACCTTCCAATTGATAATTGCCTCTATCTTAGCAGGATCTACATGAATACCTTCGTGATTCACCATGTGACCTAAGAATTGCACTTCTTGCAACCAAAATTCACATTTTGAGAATTTGGCGTAACGCTTTTCTTTTCTTAACAAAGTTAAAAGTGCATGCAAGTGCTGACAGTGTTCATCCTGACTTTTGGAATAAATAAGTATATCATCTATGAAGACAATTACAAATTTATCCAAATACGGTTTACAGATCCTATTCATCATGTCCATGAATGCTGCAGGGGCATTCATTAATCCGAAGGGCATGACTGTAAACTCGTAATGACCATACCTAGTTCTGAAAGCAGTCTTAAGTATATCTTCTTCTTGTACCTTTAATTGATGATATCCGGAGCGTAAATCAATCTTAGAAAAATATTTAGCTCCTTGAAGTTGATTGAAAAGATCATCAATCCTAGGTAATGGGTATCGATTCTTAATTGTAACCTTATTCAATTCTCTATAATCAAGACACATTCTCATTGAACCATCCTTCTTCTTTACAAACAATACTGGTGCTCCCCATGGGGATGAACTAGGTTGTATGAAACCTTTATTTAGTAATTCATCTAATTGCTTTTTCAGTTCTAACATTTCTGTGGGTGCTAACCGATAAGGTGCCTTGGCTATCGGTATAGTTCCTGGAATTAAATGAATTCTAAATTCTACCTCCCTATCTGGTGGTAACCCTGGTAACTCTTCTGGAAATACATCTGGGTATTCTGAGACTACTGGTATTTCCTTAAGTATTTTACCCTTAGTATTAATGATTACTGAAATCATATATACTATTCCTTGCTTTCGTTCATAACTAGCAACTTTCATTACTGATATGAACTTCATGGGCTTACGTGGTTTATCTCCTATAATCATAATTACTTCTCCAGTGGGTGCCTGAATTTCTATGGAATTCTGATCACAAAGAATTCGAGCATGGTTGGCTACTAACCAATCCATTCCTAACACAACATCAAATTCGGCTAATTTCATAGGTAATAGGTTTGCAAAGAATTTATGACCTGAAAGTTCTGTATTTTCCTTTTGCAAAACTTTATCTATGCTAACAGAATTTCCGTCTGCCGTTTCGACTGTAAAAATCTGCCTAAGGTTGGTTAAGGGTAAATTAAGAACTTGACAGAATGAGGTATTGATAAAACTTTGGTTTGCACCAGAGTCAAATAATACTTTGGCGTAAATGTTGTGAACTAGAAACGTACCAGCTATCACATCTGGAATCATTTCGGCTTCCTGAGTAGTTAACTGAAAGGCTCGGACATTTTTCTTTGTAACTCCGTCAGCTGGCTTGGCTTTGTTGTCTGCTGGTTTGATCAATTTAGGACATTCTGTTTTGAAATGTCCTACTTCTCCACAATTGTAACAGATTTTGGATTTCTTCCTGCAGTTTTCTTCACGATGTCCTACCATTTTACAAAAATTGCAGGTTACACTACATCTTCCAAAATGTTTCTTTTTGCAATTTTTGCAGAATGGCGAAGTTGAAGATTGCCCTGTTCCTCTTTTCCTGAAACTGCTGTTATTACCCGTACGAATTCCTTGGGTAATTTTCTGAGCCAATTCCTTTTTCCTATTTTCATCTTTCGTGCGTACCAATTCGTCGGTTAGGGTATTAGCTAGTTCTACCGCATCGTCAATAGTGCAAGGTCTTGCAGCTTTAACGATATTACGGATTTCACTAATTAATCCCCAAACATAGCGAGAAATGAGTACCGGTTCTGACGAAGCCAGTGTTGGTACCACTCTAGCATATTCAAAGAATGTCGAAGTATAACCGCGACAATCTACACCCATCATTCTATGATTTAGAAACTTATTTGCCATTTGATCTTTTTCATATTCGGGACAGAATTTTCTTTCTACAAGACCTTTAAATTCTTCCCAGCTCATGGCATAAGCCCTATTTCTTCCTTTAGCCTGCAGCACCGTGTTCCACCATTCTAGCGCCCCTTCTTTGAAAAGGTTTGATGCGTACATGACCTTATCATCATTGTCACATTTACTTATGGCAATTACTGCCTCGGTTTTCTCTAACCAACGCAGTGCCGCAGTTGCTCCTTCATTGCCTGCAAATTCAGCGGGTTTACAAGCAAGAAATTCTTTATAAGTGCAACCAGGTGTTGCAGCTTTCAGTTTCTTAGGGAGCGGAGCTTGCCGTGGTTCATCATCATGATTAACATGATCATTGCCTCCGTTTACACTATTACTGAAGTTATCTTCAGAAATACGTTTGCTAGGAACGATTTGTTGCGGTTCGATTGGATTTTTAACAGCAGCAACGATTGCTGGAATAGCATTGGCTATCCCTTGAGCAACGATATTTTCTATATCCTGTCTAGTCATATATTGATCCCCTGGGTGTTGCTCAGATTGATTAACCTCATTAACTGATTCGTTATTAGCGTTTTCCATCTGATAATATATATAATTTATTAGTATTGATCAAATAACAATTGTGCATAAAATAATCATATAAAATTCAAATACGCACATATATAGCCAAAACTATTAATTTCTTGATTTCTATTTTTATATTTTATAGTATGCATCAATACACACTATTATCTTACAAAGTTTTATTCGTAGTTATTTTACAGACTGATTTCACTATTACTATTACACAACCACAATTTCACCAACCCACTATCTCTCGTCCTTTGGCTTCCTAAAAACGAAGCTCCCTTTCATCATACTTCCAGGCAATTTGTCCCCCTATCTCCCGGATTCTATTTCCCGCATCCATTAACTCTTCGCCAAAATGGCGAAGTTCTGCTAAATTTTCGTTACTCATGGGTGGATTTGGTAATGGTTTCGGGTCGAACTGAGGAAGAAAGGAATAAGGACTGTTGATCAGGTTTTGGAACTGCCAATCATTCGTCCACCATTCATCTATCCCTAGAGGCTGGGTGTGGATTATAGGTTCTGGGATTGCGGGGTCCAAGTTGATTGGTAGTTGTGTTTCAAGAGTAGGGTATAGATTATTATTAATTGGTCTGACCACATCACAGCTTGCCAATGCCTGATCTAATTCTTCTTGAAAAAGTAACTCTTCAACCTGTCTAGAACTTTCCCCAACTTCCCTCTGAGTTTGCCTAGAACCTTCTCCATATTCCATTCCCGGTGGCCTAGAATCTCCTCCCAATTCTATTTCTATCTGCTTAGAATATTCTTCAAACTGTATTCCCATCTGCCTAGATTCTTCCCCAACTTCAATTCCCTTCCCTTTGTCTAAGGGATTTTCTATTTTAGGGATCTTTCTAGTGATGGGCTTCCTCCTACGCACACGCCTCCATCCTATAAATCTCCTTCTTTTCTTGGGCTTGGGTTTCTCTGGTGGTGGTGAAGCATTAAATTCAATAGGTTGTTCCACATCAGGAAAATACCCAGTAAATTCTTTAGAAACTTCTATGTTTACAGGGTAGAGGTTGAGATTCTCTAGGGCTTCAGATAAATCATTCATGCTGTTTACATATATGTAAAAATAAGTTAAAATTTTATAACAATTTTAAAAGATAACCTTCGAATATTATTGCATACCGTGTGACTACCAAACAACTAAAATTTAAAATACACTATGTTTTACAGTAAATTTATTTATTTACTTACTGGAGAACGTTTCTGGCTTATAAGTGATAAGGGTGCTAAAAATGAAACAAGTTATTTAGAGATTTTCATTTACTGCTACGGTGGCTAGCATATAAAGATTTGCCCATTTTTCATCTAACTTGTCTTCCCAAGGTGGTTTACTGGTTATTTCCTGGTTAACTTTCTTTTCTCGGGACTTCTTTATTTTCTCTTTACTTTTTCTAATAATCAGACTTCTTTTACTAGAAGAAAGTGGTTCCTCATATTGTGCCTTTCGCACAAATATTCCTTCTTCAGGGATTGCAGAGTAATTTGAGGGTTTGGTTTGGGATGAGCTTCCTTTCTCGTTGGATGACCTATCTAATTTAAGATAGATGTTAGACAGCTTTTGTTTACCCATACTGTAACTAACAGATAGTCAATTAATAAAACACATAATCACAAAATGGCAATTAGTAAAATTAAGTATTTTCTAAATACTTAATAGGCTTAAATCAGTGGCTCTGATACCACCTTTTTCTGTCACGGCCCCCGACCCGGTTTGACCCGTTTCAGGAGCCGTGGGACAGAAATCCCGTGGTATTTATTTAACAGCGGAAGTTTTCTTCAGGATCTTTTAAAAACTGAAATATTTTCCGATTATTTTATTTCACAAGTCGGGATAAAACCCGGTAATTTACAATCTTAAGATTTCACGGAGAAATCTTTTATTTTTACAAAACATGTTTCTTTATTTTATACTGAGCCACTTCCTTAAGCTGATAGTGCTTCACGGCACTTTTCCTGGATCACAACAGATCGCCTGAAACATGTTTGAAAAAGGTTTTGTCAGCGGGAAATACTGAGTGAATCATTCATTTTGCTAAAATAACTCTTTTGTTATAATTCACAGTATTAAGAGAGATTACAATGTTTATTTCAACCAAATACCCACAGTATTTGTCATCGACTCATTTCGGTGACTGTGGTCATATTACTATTGAGTCCGTTCACCCAATAGTAACGAGTATCATTAATTAGGTTCGCCCACCTAAAGTGATAAAAGTAGTAATGTGCACAATACCCCACATACCGGCTGTAATTTGGTGACTACATATACTTAATCACTGTAATTATAATCTTGAAATTAAACATACTTTTTGTAAACAGATTTGATAAAAAGAGAATGACTCACATTGCAGATTTAATTTGAGCAGAGCCTAGCCTACTGATTAGCCTTTTAACCTAATTTAATAACAGGCACACAATTCGGTT